>RJWJ010006789.1:0-60665 GCA_004363605.1 Indri indri | reverse complement strand
AACTTGGCCCATATTATGAATTCTCTCCTAAGCCACAAGCAATTGCCATTGCCCTGTGAATTTCTATTTTTATTTATTTATTTTTTTAGAGATAGAGTCTCATTCTGTCACCAGGTTGGGTCACAGATCACTGTAATCTCAAACTCCCGTTGCCCTGTATATTTATTCTACCTAAAGCTTGTTGGCGTTAATCCATTCTTTCCACACTCTGTTGAAATCACCATCGATTCTGCTCCCTTCTGAGTGTTTTACTGTATTTGGCAAAGTGATCCTCCCACGCTTCCGCAAATGTGTGAGTTTGCCACCAGCTTTGCTCCGGTCCTGCATAAGAAGTTGAGTTGCCCAAGGATTTGCCACATTGATGATTTGATGTCTTCTGTGCGCTTCCAGAACTGGGTCGCCTGGTAAGGTAGACAAATAAAAATCCCATTGATTCCTAGAGACGGAGACCTCAAGTTAACCCAGTTCCCACTCTAAAGGATACATTAACTTGGGCTCACCTGACATATGTGGAATTTCTAACCATCAGTGGAGGAGGAGGAAGGACCCACAGGCTCTAGGTCTGGTCCTTGCTTGTTTGTTTTATATCTCAGAGACTTCTGTTTAAATGAGAATGCCCTCATTCATCCAAATAAAGGCTGAAGAGTCAGCTAGCTTGACATTTTACAAGTACAGTGACAGTTAAATATTGGCAGGGGAGTGGAGGGCGGTGGAATGAGACACGTCTCTCCCTCTTTGCCTGTGCTTCCTGGATGGGAGCGGCAAGGATTCTCTCCTTCAGTCTGCTCAGTTACCACTAGGTGGCAGTGGGTTACAGAAAACTGCTTAATGAGAGGTCCCAGAAGGACCTGAGGCTCCAGGTCTCCAGTTCCTGCTACAATTTATCCTTAAATGCTCACCAGTCTGGACTGAGTTAATCAAGTAAAAACAAGCGGCAATCAGCCTCAATGGCAATATACACGTTTCTTTTTCAATATTGAATTTACCTAATTTGAAGCCTAGGAAGCTGACCGATGGCATTCAGGTAGGGAACGTGCTGGGGAGAGTGGTGAAGAGAGAGAGATGTCCCAGTTTTAGGGAGTCTGTCACTATTCTCCCACCATGGGGCTTCTCATTTCTTCTCAGAATACCGTTAACTCCGTCCAGCCTCTTCCCACCTGCTGGCAAGGGGTTGCCCCAGGAAAACTGTCTTGCAGCCCTTGTTTCTCAGCAACTTCGAAACAGTTCAGTTCCCCCCAACGTCGATGCCCGAAAGCCTGTTTGTGAGAAAGGTTGCAGCTCTCTCATGATTCTATGACCACGGTTGAGCCTCCACTCCAAGACTGTAAGCAAGTATGCTCTCGAGTGAGAGGAAAGTTTCTAATAAACAGACAAGCGTGTTGTCTCAGGCTGGGATGCCGAGGGCAGAAGGGCTGGGGTGGGCAGGGCTAGCCATTCTCCTTGCACGTCATGCCAAGGCCTTCAGAAGTCATTCCCTCCCTACCTCATTCTCCAGCAGTCCACGGTGAAGAGGAATACCGGACACTAGTCTTCAAATGAGTAACTAAAAATAAAGGTATAATAAAAAGCTTTATCTCATGCTTTTTTGTTCCTTGGCAACTTATACCACATTTCACTCAATCACGCTATGGGAAGGGGCAGAGGATAGATCACGCGATAAGAAATATTGTCATTTTTGAACATTTCAGCCCTGTGCTAAGCATACTACATGTATTACCTTGTTTAGCTACCACTGTGAGAGGAAGATTTTATCCCTGTTATATCTGTAAGGGAGAACGAAAGCTCAAACAGGTTAAGTAACTTGCCAACGTCTCTCTTCTAATCCAGGGTGAATTCAGGATTCTATCTAGATCTCTCTTGGCTCTTACATTTATTGTTAGCTGACTGCACCTTAAAAATATTAATTTTCTCAGGCATTCACGAGGAAATCTTTAGGGAAAGTTGAGCTGTCCCCTTAAACTCATCAGAAATCAGAGGGCTGAATTAAAGCGGCTTGGTGCTTTGCTTCAAGTGTCTCAGCTCTTCTGATTCACACTGTTCATTGGCTGGGTGGGAGTGGACGCATGCACACAGGGCTCTGTGGCTTGCAGAGAGAACCAGGGAGGTGGGTACCCCCAGGGGCAGCAGGCCAGCTGCGGCTCTGGGAAAAGTAGCTGCCAAGTGAATGCTAGGAGGTATTCTGCCTGCTAGTTTGGCCCTGGAGGGGGATATTGATCCATCAGTCTCATCAGAAAGAAGATGGGGTAACTAGTGGTCATGCCAGCTCTTCAGTATGCATTGAGAAAGGCCACCATCCCTTTCTTTCCAATATTGCCCGATACTTGGGAAGGATGCTTTCTCTTGGCCTTATCTACAAACTCAACTAATTAAAGAAACTCTTCTCAAGGCTAAACTATGGAGGTGCCAAAGCTACAGAAAACAAAGATCAGTTGAAGGCCTGTAGTCTCTCCTGAGATCTTAAAAGGGGCACACGCCAAAAGGTTAGGCAAGCTACCCATCTTATAAAATTGCCCTTTATAACTTGATGTGTTAATTTCCAGACTATGGCAATCCTGGGAGGATCCTTGGTTCTTTTTACTAATTACTTGTGAGCCTTGGTTTTCTGATCTCTAAAACAGGGATAAGACCACCTGCCTCCTAGTTTTGTTGATGTAAAGTGCTTGGCCCATACAGCAAGTGCTTAATGTCATTTACGTTTAGTGAACTTGCTGTGCACTGCCAGCAGCTTTCTTAACTTCCCTGTGCCTCCACTCTGTGCCCTGAGACCAGACCTGGCAAACAAATGGACAGAACGGAATGTTGTTTTCCTCTTTTTTTCCAGCACACAGGTGTTTGAAAGATTGTTTCTAGGCTTCCTGAGTTCTCCAAGTGTCCTCAGTTGGCTCTCCATGGGTTAAAACTTCAGAATGTCATCAACTTCTCCACTGCTGGGAGAGCTGTGTGCTCCCCCAGGAACAACATTAGGCTCCACGGGACATTCATTAGTTGGGGTTATGAGGGGGCCACGGGGCACTGGAATGGTAATTTCCTACATGGGACCCCAGTGACCCAGCGCGAGCTAGCTCAGCTGGTCTGAGCATGTGGCTAATGAGGGAAGGGTCATGGTTTCTCTCCTGTGTGGGCCAATTAGTGTCACGTGGAAGATGCGCTCCTGGGGCACCAGGCAGCAGCTTACACGTGTGTGGCACTGGTCACCAGGATGGCTGTGTAGCTACCATCGCCATCAGAAACCCAACCCTACATCTTCTTTCTTATTATCCTACAGCTTATTGTTCCCAAAACTTGGGTTATTTACAGAGGACCTTCACGATTTTTGCCCAAGCAGACCTGTGCATGTTTATTTATTCAATATCATTCTATAAATTGACTCAGTTTTAAACTTACACTTAAAAGGAAGCTGTGTATCACTACCATCAATGGAAAATTGGGAAATTTGCCCTAAATTGAAAGTCCACATTACAATAAATATATGGCTGTTGAATTAAAGTGTTTGTCTTCATGCCATCTGCAAACAGATCCTATGCACAGTGATCAATGTACTGTGTTAATAAACGTTGCACGTATAGAATCTGCACGTGTTCTATAACATATATACTGTTTGGCAATAAAATGGTACCATCAGCAAAAACAGTATTATAAAACACCTGTTTTAGTGGGAAGAGCTGGGATCAGTGGCTGGGGAGTTTCACACTTGAAGTGATGAAATTATTATTCTTGCAGGAATTTCAACACCAAGGGCCTTTCTAATAGCCTTAAATATGTGGCAATAAAACCTAAACTCTGAACAAATCTAGGGTTTAATTTACATCCAGCTTTTGCTTAACAGCCATGGCTTTTGTTCACACTCTCCACTGGCACTATCATTAACAAGGTGCTTCTTACACATCCTCATCATTATCACCCGTTTGATGATAAACAAAGCACAAACATGCAAAGCAGCTGTGTTCGCTGCACAACATCTTCCTGCCCCTCCAGTCATGAGCCAGAGCACGCTCATCTCCCCAGTTGGCCAGTTCCTTACGGAGATCGAGATACAACCAATAGCGGTGCTGGTAACGAAAACGTATTCCCTGATTAATTGAACTTGTTACATCCAATTCAGTTACGAAGATGTGCACTGGAAGACAAATAGACATGAAAACACACACGCACGCATTCCGGCCTCAAGATTGACAGAGAGCCCAGCTACTTCCACTATTTCAGGTTTCCAATACATTAAAACGTGCAACGCCAAAGCAGAGGTGTAAAAGTGCTGCTATATTTTTAAAATCCAAGTTGAACGATGGACGGCTCCCAATCCTGCGTGTGTGTCTGTGACCGAGCCTCCTTTGAGTGTGAGCCACAGCGTGTATGCGAGATCTTTGTGAACGTGCGCTCCAAAGGGTCCTCCCTCCCCTCCCGCAGGCCCAGAGATGAGCCCCTGCCAGGAGCTTTGCCTTTTACACGGATCTGGGCTCCAATATTCCACGAAGCAGAACAGGACATTTTGGTGATGTGGACACACGAAGTCGTCTGGGGTGTAGCAGGGCCAGGAGGTGAACAGCTACACTTCCCTCCTCACAGCTCCCTTAGCTGATGGATGCTAGCAGCAGCCACTCCTGTCATTTCAGTGCCGCTTGGGTTATCCCATTTTTCTAGCTTTCTCGCCATCTCTGGAAAGCCACTAATTGGTAGCGAGAGGACTAGGCTATTTTATAAGTGCCAGACGACTTTCTTAGACTGTAAAATCAAAATGTTAAGCAGTGGGAAAGTAGTTACAGCTTTGCTTCCATTGCTCGCGGACCTGATGACTACTTGAACCACAAGAACCACCGTGGATGACGGCACACGCGCACACACACATATACACGTACACGCGCACACACGGTGACGAGCATGTAAAGGACTCCAGGACGTTAACATCTACAAAGTTCTTATTGCATGACACTTGCTGGAACAGTAAGCTCGTGTAATTAGGGAGCGCTGTGTATGTATTTATGTAAAATAGCATAAAATAGTGTTTACTGAAAAATAATCCATTAGGATTCTGTCAGTATGGCTTTGTTCTAAGACTGACACATACTTGAGATCTTTGCCTCTGAGTGCAGAAGTAGAGAGTTAATTTGGTATTCTGTGTGGGGAATCTGAGGCCCGGTGCTGTGGCCTCTTCTCTACTGTTGCTGGGTCCAATTATGCCCCCACCCAGTCTCCTTGCTCCCTCCTCCTCTGAGCCCACAGCCAATCTGAGCACATCTGTTGCACCATGAAAAGTATTTTGGCAGGAGCTGCCCTCCCCTGTGCTGGGAGTCCTTTGTCTTTACTGGCTTAGCAGTGTTTTTACTTATATTTAAATAAAGTAGGTAAAAACATATCTATACATACATGTATATGCCATTTTAATAGAGACCAGAGTGAAGTTATGATACCAAACCAAGAATGATACAAAGAATTGAACTCAAAAAATGGTTGGGAGAAACTTTTAAACCCTCACATGCCAGGTGAGGAGCTCAGAAAGATCGTGAATGTTTCCTTCTGGCTCTACCTTCTGCTTCAGTCCTCAGATATAACACTCACTGATCATCCCTCATACCAACCTCTCTTGCACAGAGTAGACAATCAAAATCCAATACTTACTCTTCATTTTGAAACACATTTTAGCCAGGTAGGACCTGGTAGACCTATCCTAGGTCCTAGAGATCTTACTAGGAAGGGACACACTTGAGGATACATCCTACATAGGACTGCCCAAATGGTAAGCCATGGCACCCTGAGTTATGTTATTGATGCCTCTGCTCTCGGGGCAGCTGGAACCTCTATGTCAGTCACTTCCAGCCACAAGCATCAACAGCTTCATCAGGGTCCACCAAGAGTGACCAAATGGGGCAAGGTACAAAGGTGTGGCCCACGGTCCTATGAACATCGAAACTGATGGGCCTCATGACTTCCACATTGTCATGTTCCATGTCAGTGAGTTGTGTGCAGCCACTAAAAAGTTGTTTCACATCTCAGATGCCAGTGGTAGCATGTGCCACTGTCCATCATAAGCAAGGGTACAGGGTACCTACCAAAGGAGTTCATGTTCCAGTTGTCCAAGATGCCAGGATCAGCTACACAAATTTCAGGACCTAGGAAAAATGGAAAACGCAAGGCCCCTTGTTCAAAAATTATTAAGGATTTCAAGATGGCAGCATCAGAATATTAAACTAAGCATGGGGTCCTTCTAAGCGTGGGCCCTGTGCAGTTCTACAGGTTGCATGTCCATGAAGCCAGCCCTGCAAGAAGGACAGCACCAGGCCAAAGTGGAGCCAGCTGGAAGTTCAGCAGCACCAGGGAGGGGTAGAGGTCTTGGCAGGCACAGCACTGAATCTGCCTCATATACTGAATTCTTTCAGCTGTTTGTGACTGACATGCCCTTTCTGCGGTGTCCAAACTGGCTGTGTTTAGGAACCACTGTACTATACATGAGTAGTCCACGAATTAAAACATTGTCATTATTTTGAAATACTTCGAGAAATTTCCATAGGATTTGAAAGTCATTCACACATTTGCAAGTAATTACAACATTGCAATTGTCAATGAAAGGAAAGGAAGAACTATCAGGTTCTTTAAATGCAACTCAGATGTTGTAAAACTTGGAATGGTTTCAAAGAATCTTTTACTTTTTTCCTATCACTTGTGTGAACAAAATTTATCATTAGTGATGACTATCAAGAACTTGAAGAGACCATTGTTAAAAAATCTTGATGGGATTTTTAAAAGTCTGATCAGGAATTGCTATTTCAAGCATAAAACCTGATATTAAAAAGCTATGTTCATAAAAGCAAATGCAAATTTCTCATTAAAAATTGAAGAGGTTATTTTTTGGGAATTTTGTAAAAGTTTAGTATTCAATGTCTTCCTGAAATTTTGAACTTTCTTATATAATATGAAGAATAATGAAGGCTTTGCCAAGTCCCATACAGATACCCCAAATCCCTCCCAATTTATCCCAGTGTGTAATTTAAAATATTATCATTTTCCACGTGTGCTGTGAAGCAACAATGTTGGAAACAATACTCTTGACAGCAACTGTCTCCGGGAATCTGAGGACTATGAGGAAACTCATCTGCTTTTTTCCACTGGTGGTGGGAGAGGCTGTTGGGGTTAGACTTGGATGTCAAGCCACAGCTGAAAGAGTCCAGTCATGCTAACAATGAATAGTACTTCATAGAGCTGTTGAAATGGAGATACTGCATGAAAAGCACTTAGAACATTGCCTGGCACATAGGAAATGTTCAATGAATGATAGTTATGTTACCTGGCACCTTGGATAGCTAAAAAGTTGACAAATTCTGTTGATTCTAAGTCCATGATGCCTCAGCTCTGCTCGTGACTTTATTTTCCATTCTCACTGTTCTACCCCACCATAACTGAACATTTTTTTTTTTTTTTTTGAGACAGAGTCTCACTCTCTTGCCTGGGGCAAGTGCTGTGGCATCAGCCTAGCTCACAGCAACCTCAAACTCCTGGGCTCAAGCGATCCTCCTGCCTCAGCCTCCCAAGTAGCTGGGACTACAGGCATACGCCACCATGCCCGGCTAATTTTTTCTATATATTTTTAGCTGTCCAATTAATTTCTTTCTATTTTTGGTAGAGATGGGGTCTCGCTCTTGCTCAGGCTGGTCTCGAACTCCTGAGCTCAGAACAATCCGCCCGCCTCGGCCTCCCAGAGTGCTAGGATTATAGACGTGAGCCACTGCGCCCGGCCCATAACTGAACATTTTATTACTGCTCGCCTGGAATTATATTAGCTTCTTAATTTATCTTTTTGCTTCTAGTGTCTTCATTTTTGGACCCATCGGGTTCAATGCTTTATGTTTCAAGTAACAGAGTTTCCAACTAAAACTTATTATTTCATGCATTAAGACATCCAAAGTTTTCATAGTTGGTTCAGCAACCAAATAATATCAGGGCTCCGGTTTAGGGACTCGTGTGTGTGTGTGTGTGTGTGTGCGCGCGCGCGCGTGCGTGTGGTGTTTTGTTTGTTTGTTTGTTTGTTTTGCCTTCCTCCTTCATGGTCTCAATATAGCTGCTATAGCTCCAAGCATCACCTCCACTCTTAATGACATCCAAAGGCACGAAGGAAAGGAGTGTTCTCCTTGTGCATCTTTTTTTACCAGGAAGGAAAATTCTTCCAGAAAGCCTCTTAGAGTTCCTTGGAACACATCCACCTTAAACCAGTCATAGGCAAAGGGGAACAGTATTACAACTGGTTTAGACTCTTCATCATTCATGGCTGTTTGGCTATAGCACTAGCCCTATAGCCAAAGAGAATTGGGAATCTCATACCCAGAAGGCATGACGGCTGTTGGGTAAACAACCAACCATTTCAGCCAGTTCTTCCTACACAGCACCGACAGATTCATCAAACATGTCCTGTTTGAACAAGAGTCCTCCATAGCCTACTAGGTAAAGTCCCAGTTCCTTCACCTGGAATTAAGTGTTCAGTTGCTAATCTAGCCGACTAGGTCAGAATTTGTCAGGAAAATCCTCTTAGGGCATCTTACACTTTTCCCTCATAGCCCTTTATCACCTTTTGTAGTTCTCCATGAATTGGGGAACTACATGATAAGTATCTCTATCCAACTCTAGGATGTAACTTCCATTAGGACTGTGTCTGTTTCGCTCAACATTATACCCAACACCCAGCACAGTATTTGGACGCAGCAGGTTTTCATAAATATTTGTTGGATGGAGAAATGTATATACCTGTCACAGGGAGCAAGCAGCAATTTCAACAGTTAGACATTCAATTTGGCAAAAGCAGGTTTCTATGTAGCTATCAAAAGAGGTTGAAAGAATTTGGTACCTCAACATCACCAACATTTTGTTAAAGGACTAATTGCCAAGCCCCCCGTGCACGTGGGACCATTAGCAATTCTGTAGCTATGCAAATTAAAACAGTGATGTATGATTTATAGCTTTAATAACATTCTGAAGGCTCTTAAATTTTAATCACTTGCAACATCCTTTTTAATATTCAATTACTTTATTAACTAATTAGGTCACTTGCTGAAAAAGCACATAAAGCTGGTGCTATTTTAATATCAGCTGAGCCTCACAAAATACCTTTGAAATGGTGCAAATGGTTTATTTATTTTAAACAGATCATTAAGATGCTATAATTAATAAACCAATTACGAAACAAGGCCCGATAGTGATAGATGCACAAGCACAATAGCAGTGTCCAGTGGATCAGTCATTTTTATATACATACATCAAGGGGCAAAACTTAAATGAAAACCCACTGCAAAAAGTGCTTTCCTAAATAATTAATTTGTGCAATGACTGATAACCCTATCACAGCAAACCTAACTTGAGGCTTGCTCATTACGCAAACCTGTAATGTGTACTTTCGTTTCATCTAATGACACTCTGGATGGAAAATCCACAGTAAGCTCAGTATTCCTTGATTACTTCCAAGGGCCTTAATTTGCAGACAGAGGTGGGTGCTTCACTACTTATCAGTGCATTGGAGTGAGGCGAGCCTCCCAGGAGAGAATCGGCAGGAGACCCCTACTGGGTCAGCAGCATCCCTGTTTATTGATTTCTCAGCGCTGTGTTAAGGTCTTCAAAGCAAACAATGTGAACAAAGAAAGCTGAGGCCAATTCTGCAGGGATTTTTCACCCAAAATTCTCAAAAGAGTCTGTGGATCGTAGCTCTAACTCTGCATTGCTAATGCGCAGAGATGCTGGGACTATTGTGGCAGGTGGCAATGGGGGCAGTTTTCAGCCTGGGAGTAGAATTTTATTTCTGGGGGTTGGGGTGAAGTAAGAAGAACCCAATCCTTTTGTCGGTCTGGGAAAGAACACTGTCAAATCCTAGAGGCCAGGTCATTTTTCTGGCTAACAATACTAAAATTTAAAAAAACATAATAGCCACCATTTATTGAATGCTTACCATCTGCGTACCAGACACTGTGTTGATTACCTGTATTATCTCCTTGAATATCCTTACAAATATCAAAATCCACTGAATAACTCTCTCTAGGGTTCCTTCCAGTTCTAAATTCTGTGATTTTTTCCGGCTCCCACTTCCTCCCTCCCTGTGTCTTATATATTTCAGGGTATTTGTTCCATCAACACTGATTTACTAAGCCCCTTCTAGGATCAGGCACTGTTCTAGGCACTGGAGACACTGCATGAACAGGACACCCAAGTTCCCCACTCTCATGGCCTTTACATTGTATTGGACAGGCCATCCACCAGGAAACAAAATTTAAACTAGAACTTTAGACAATGCAAAGTGCCATGAAAAATAAAAAGAAACAGGAGACTGGGACAGAGGCTGTTTGGGGCAGCTGTCTGTGAGTAAGCGACAGGGGAAGGTCTCTCTGAGAAAATGACATTCGCAAATGGACAGGAGGGTCTCCAACAAGTAAAAGTTTGTTCTTCCCCAAGTTGTACCAGTTATTTTCTGCTGTGTGTCCTTTTCAAGTGAGTGAATGGGGAAGGCAGCTGAGGGAAAGAGATGGGAGGCTGGGGGTGGTGAGAGTGGTGGGTAAGGGAGAGGGGAAAAAAATGGGAGATGGCATCATTATGTCACCATCATTTTTGTTATCGTCATTTTGCAAACGTGGGCACTTGCTTGCAACCAGACTGCGACGTGAACTTGTGAGCATTTTGCTGTGAGTGTGTGGCCACGTAAGTGAAAAACTGCAGAGAGAGCAATTTCTCATCCCTTAGTTCTTTCCTGCCACTGTCATGGTCTGCAAGTCGTAACAGCTATGTTTTATGTATTTCCAATCTGTTTTAGCACCTTTGTGATGTATTGATGGAACTTTAAAATATTCATCAATTTCCTCATTGTCCCAGGGATGCTAAGTTCTTTGGAAAAGCAACCTAGACCAAACAATAAATCCGATGTGTGCTGCTCAAGTACGTAGAAAAGTATCGTTCTGCCTGGATCGCTAAGGGAAAACATCAGAAAGAACCCCTGTAATTTGTTAATCGGGAACTAAACAGTGTTCCAGAAAAGTGTGCCCCCTCCCTTCCTAGACGCCCTAGGGGTCTAGGAAGGGAGGCTATTGGGACTTTTTCTATACCTGTGGGGACCAACATATACCCAATTCTCAGCACAAGCTGAATTATGTCTCAGAGGTGTGTTAACATTCTTTTCAAATGAGATAAGAAAAGGTTAAATATAAGCAGACCCTTATATTAAGGAATAACCACTTTGGTGAATGATGTCCCATTAAATTCAAATGAATACTATTGGCCCTCTGTATCTGTGGGTTCTGTAACCACAGACTCAACCCACCACGGATTGAAAATATTCAGAAAAAAACAATGAAAAATATAACAACAAAAATAATACAAATAAAATACAGTATAGCAACTATTTACATAGCATTTACATTGTATTAGGTATTATAAGTAATCCAGAGATGATTTAAAGTACACAGGAGGCTGTGTGTATGTTTTGTGCATAGATCATGCCATTTTATATGAGGGACTTGAACATCTGTGGATTTTAGAACCTGCAGGGGTCCTAGAACCAACCCCCCAGGGATACTGAGGGACCATGGTGGTTCTTTCCTTCTTCATCAACCAAAATGGATCTGAACCATGAATCTAAGTGAAAGGAGTATACTAGTGATTCTCTAGTATTAAGGAACGTGGGTGTACAAATACCTGTTCAAGTCCCTGCTTTCAATTCTTTTGGATATATACCCACAAGTGGAATTGCTGGATCATATGGTAATTCTATGTTTAATTTTTGAAGAATCATGATTTGGCTCATTTTTGATTTCTGTTCTCCTTACCTTGACATGGGGCCTTTAATCAGATTCCATTATTTCCTCGTGGCCTTCTCAAGAGCAAAGTCCAGTAAGACCTTCTACTTCATTCTTTTTAATCGTTTTCTTATTTTATGGCTGGAAAATGAACAAAAATGTACATTATGGGAATAAGTTTAAAAAATAGGAATTAAGGTCCACCTACTCCCCACAAAAGGAAAGCAGTTTATAACAAATGTGATGTTCTATCACAAGCTGAGAATTCTGGTTGTCTCTGGAAGAACCTATGGCATCAAATACATTCGTGAAAGCACACGAGCCTCAGCTGAGTGACTCCTTGTTAAATAAAACATCATCTTTTGGATATGTATGATCCATTTACCCCCAAAACTATATAAAAAATTACCACCACAACTACCACCTTTTCTAATATGCTCATATTACAGATGGAAGGCCAAACACCAAAAACTTTAAAATGATGGATTGGCTCATCGCAGAGGGAAGTTGTTTTGTAGGGAAGAACGGATTGTATCATTCATGTAAATATGACAATATTCTGTACAACAATCCAGTAGGAAATCATATACTTGGATATGCAATAATATTCTTTAATCCTGAGCAGGTGAAGAGACATTTATTTGAAGGAATTCCAATGCTATACTCAGGCAGACAATAGAACTTGTATCATTTTCAATACAAGTATGATGAAAAAAATACATTTTTTAAGAAAAGTTCTGGAGATGGATGGCTGTGATGATTACATAACAATGTGAATGTTTTAATGCCACTGATCTGTGTGCTTAGAAATGGTTAAAATGGTAAATTTTATGTTATTTTACCACATTTATACATATGCATTTACCACATTATACACTTAAAATACAGTATGTGTATTTTATCACAATTTCAAAGGATAAGCCAAATAACATACAGAAGGTAGCTGAAAGAACTCCCTGAGGTTTAAATTTCCAGTCTGGCTTCTCACCCTTAATACTCTCCCAAAACATATCTGTGAGCACTTTGATGAGAACAGTGTGGGTACGTGCCTGGTTGTGAAAGTGTGGGCTCTTCTAGGTCTAACCTCCTCTCACGTAGGATATAATCTCCAACAAGACTCCTGTGAATATGTCCCTCAAGACATCGCAACCAAGACACTGGTCCTAATCACGCCACAGTTAGATGGATGCATTGTTACTCTGGGGTCCCATTTAGAATGGTTATCAACACCAGCATGGCTGCCCACACGGGAAGTGAGAGGTTTCCTCAGAAAGATCCATCAAATAATGTTCCCAAATTACCTGGAAACCCAGAAGTTTCATTCTGAAAATTCTCTAATTCTCTGGACATCCATCTTGCACCAATTTGATGCTGACATTTCCTGCCTTCCCCATCTGGAGATGACTCCTTTGTTTCAAGGAGTCTTGGTGAACATGCGGTTTAGTCAAACAGAAAGGAAGACATTTTTGAAATGCAGACATTGTAAGCCTCCAGTCAGGCACTCAGGAAAAAGAGGTTGTACCTCAGAAACACGGCCACCAGTTTGGGAAGTGTTAGCACAAGTGTAGAGATACAAAGACATGAGGAGCTAACAGTGGGTTGTTAACCTCCCAAACTCAATTCAATGTGACAGTGACACTTCACAGCACATTGCGTCCAATCTCATTTGAAGCTGACGAAGATTGTTTCTGCTTTACATCTATTGGTTTATTAATGGTCTACAGCCTCTTAAGCAGATGCATATTCATTAGGTAGCCAGCTGTTAGGAGGTTCCCAGATGTCGAATGTAACTCTGTCTTGGAACATATTTTTTTTTTTCCTTATCATGAAACAAAGTAATTGAGGCCTTATTAAAGAACCAGTTAATTACTAAAGCGATACCTCATGCCACCCTTTTTATCATTCAAATCTGAGAACTCTTGGGACGTCTGAAAAATTTGGTGAAGAGACAGTATTTAAGAGCCAACTTTTGTTGTATATTTATATATATAGGCAGATACTGTATGCGTAGAGACGCACATACATACACTTCCACACTGCAGGAATTAAAAGTATATGTAAAGTTTTTAACTAACAAATTTTCAGCTACAGTGTCCTTTCCTTGGCTCATTACAGGAATTAGGTCTAAAGGACAACACTGATAAACCTAGTAAATTAATTAAAATTAAGGTACCTTAATAATATTTCTTTACTTTTTTACTTTCCTGTAAAAAAGGACTTGAAAAATGGTTCTTTGTGTAACCTATGCCTCAAATCTCATTTTATATTTTCCAGTAGAGATCATATTTTTTCCTCATCAAAAATAAGGAAGTTCTGGATAGAGCTGGAACCCATTCTACTAAGTGAAGTATCCCAAGAATAGAAAAACAAGCACCACATGTACTCACCATCAAATTGGTATTAACTGATCAACACATAAGTGTACATATAAGAATAACACCTATTAGATGTCAGGCGGGGGGAGGGAGGAGGGGGGAGGGGGAGGAGGGGACGGGTATATGCGTACACAAAGAGTGCAATGCGCATCATCCGAGAGATAGACATGCTTGAAACTCGGACTGGGGGGTGGGATAAGGGCAACATACGTAAACTAAACATCTGTACCCCCATGATATGCTGAAATAAAAAAAAAAAATAAGGAAGTTCAACTATTGGCAATCAAAGTAGAGTTTTCAAAATGCCAGGTATCTCCAAATGTCCTTTAAAACCCTATACTGAAGATGTCAATTCAGATAATCCCTTAAGAGCACCTTAAATCTAGCAATTCCATTTCGACTTTTATTTGGTGGTTGGGAATCTCAATTCTACTTCTAGAGCACAAGAATCACAGGAGCAAATGAAGAACTGTCAAGAGCACACAATCTTTAGAAAGCGGAACAGTGCGTTTTTGGAAACGGATGCCTTAACCACGCAACCCACTGTTAGCCTTCGGCTTGCTCTTAACACAGCTTTCGATCCCTTCAGGTGCCTTTGTATCATACTTACTCCAAATCTGCTGGATTTTTCTGCTTTCAAGATTTGGCTAATGTCTTATGCTAAGTTATATCACCATTTCTACAAAACAAACAGAAAGGTTTACCCTTCAGAAGAGATCAGCTTTTATTTGCTCTGTGGCTTATCTCCTGCTGTTGACCTTTAGAAAATGCAAATAGATTACATAAACATTTCAGTGCTTCCTTAAAAAACATATTAGTTAACAACCATTTACTAGCTGTCTAGTATGTGTGGAGCATTACATGGTGTCTGGGGACAACGTGGTCAGACCTCAGGGATATGCAAGCAAAAGCTGACACATGGTATGGCAAACTCTAAATTCAAAGGTCTGAAATGTTAATTGAGGGGTAATGAGGAATAGTGGAAGGAAATTGAATTTGGATTCTAAGGCCCTGTCCTAGGAAACATGGCCTTCTTAAAGACCTTGATGTCTCAGAGCCTCAGTTTCTTCATCTGTAACAAGGAGATAATAACTATCTTACCTTCTTCACTTAGGGTTATTGTGAAGATCAGGAATGAAATGATCGTGAATCCACTCTGTAAGCTGTAATATGCAAAGGTAAGTTATTACTGTTTAAAATATGCAATTTGCGTTTATAAATGGTCCCTTAGATATACAAACAATTCATATCTTTCAAATATAAAATAACTATTAATGCATTTCGGCTTCAACAGTAAATACCAAACCATTGCCATACAATTTTCCACTCCAGTTTCTTAAAGTCCAAGTGAAGTGAGCCCTGTGTGACAACCATTGCAAGGAAAACAAATGGAGCCTTCAGAACATTCCATTTCTGGTGGTGACAGTCCCCTCTGAGGAACTTTTGAGGAAAGTGAAGCAATTAACTTATCTCAGCATCCTAAACACCAATTGTAGCATGGTCCTGTCTCCCGTATTCTACTCATTCTACGTGAAGATCCAGCCACACACACTAAACTTCTGGCGGTTCTTTCTCCACATGGAGTCTTCATGTATGTAGTTCTCCGTGGCTGAATGACCCTTCCTCTCACTTAGTGTGGCTGCTAAATTAGGCCACTCCTATTCTTTAATAACAGCACCTTGACTGTCTCCTTCGGAACACTTAACACTTGCCCACATTTCCATGTGGTGAATTTACGGGTAAGTTTCTGTTACAGTTATCATAGCACGTAACTTGAGCTACCGGGGTCCTCTCTGGTGTAGTGGCCCATCACTAATATTGTCATATTGCAATCTCATTTCCTAGTCGGGAAGGTTTGGGCTACCATTAGAATTACCAGGACTCTTTTGGTATTGTCTTCCTTGATTGAATTTTTGATGAGTGAAAAGCAGAAACATCATGAAAAAAAAATCTGTGAATATTGGAGCCCAGTTCACTATCCATATTTTAGCTGCATTTAAAAAAGAAAATACGGTTTAATAAAACAGGCTTATAAATTACCAGACACAATCACATCTTCAATGCTTCGTTCATTAACAAATATTAATTTTGCCTACTCTATTTACTCATTTCCAAACAAAGCTCTTCTGAGATGAGGAATTCGGTCTGAAATCACCTTCCTCTTTCCGTGACAAAACCCTGCCAAATGGACTGACTGAAAGCTGGCCCTGGTGATCAGTCACTGGAAATCAACAGTCTCCGTTTTGGGGACCCTGCACAACAATCCTCCCAAAGTTTCTTTTGGCTATTCTGCTTCTGACTCTCCTGTTCTGTGTCTATCATAGGGAGGTCATTCATAGGCCATGAAGCCTGTTGATGTATATAAGGTGCCCAGCACATGGCTTGCTGGTATTGCCAATTTGTGAACTGGATGGAAACCTTGCTGGAATAGTCCTCCCATCTTGGGGATCAGATTCGTCTAGGATTAACAAGGAACACTATGAATGTGGATGCACCATTTCTATGGTCCTATCCTTCTGTGAGGTTTTGCCAGACAACACAAAGTACACAAAGTTGCCAGGCACCCTTGTGAACAGGTCAGGGGCCTTCAGGTTTGACCCATTTTACTCTCACTTCTCAAAGATCAGAAAAGGAGGTTTGAAAGACTGACAACTCAGCAAACACCCAACACTCAAGTCTCTCAGTCTATTCTTTTCTTAAAAACCCAAAGTGGGCAAGCAACTTACTCTTCGTAATTATAAAAGCTAGTAGATATGCACTGTGTATTGGAAGAAATAACCTCAAAAACTGAGCAAATGCTATGGTATCACTAATTCTTAATATCCAGTATCCAGAGAACAATCTCATTTGACAGGCGTTTTGCTGGTGACTGGTGAAAGGCTAAACTAAGTTCTTTGTACTTCAAGCAGATCACTTTATAATCAATCAGGCAAATGGATACATAGTATACGAGGGAATAATCTGATCTGATAATTCTTTATAGCTACAGTTGCCAAGCACGGTCTGAGGACCACTGAGGATCCCTGAGACCCATTCCTGGAAGCTGCAGGACTCCACCTTTTCTAAACACCTATTCCTGAGGCCGGACTTGTTTCGTGAACTTTCACCAAAATAGCAGATCACAGCAGACTGAACGCACAACCAGATTAAGAGAGCCCAGCTATATTTTATTAAGCCAGGTATTAAAAAGATTTGCAAAAATGTAAAACAATGCCACTCTTCTCAAAAATTTTTATTTTGGAAAATATAGCTTATAAAATTGCAGTTTATGTTAACACATAATGGGTTTGTTATTGTAAAATCAGTATTTTTAAAGCTTTGTAGTTTTCATTTCACATACAGTAAATATCAACAGATATAACCCACATAAACAAACATGCTTTGGGGTCCTCAGCTTTTAAGGGGGTAGAGAGGGTCCTGGGACCAAACTGCTCCACACACCAAATATAAGCACTCTTCTACCTCATTACAAAATAGGAAAAAGTGTGCTTGGAGTATTTAAAGAACCCAACTGCAAGATACATGATTAAGAAAAATCACATGGAAAGGAAAAGCAGGATTTCATAGTTCAGAACTCAGTTATTTAAAATGACTTTTTAAAAAGAGTCAGAAATGAAAGCTGTTTTGGCCCATCGGGACTTCAAATCCCTCCCAAGTCCCCGGGAAGCTAAGCACTGAACGATCCAAGCGCTGAGTCCCCCTCTCTGGGGTAAGCAAGCCCAGTGCAGAAGGGTCCCAGAGCTGCTCAGGTCTGCGAGGAAACAAGTATCAGCAAGGCTGCCATCAGTAAAGAAGGAAGGCATGTAAGAATTAAGGTCCTACTGAGTTCAAAGTAAACAAAAAATCCCCTTTCGTGGATTTTTTTTTTTAAGTCTTTATATCTGATTGCTTAACTGGGTATTAGAGGAATACCAAAATTTTAGTCAACAAAACTGCAAGAAGTCAATGAAAAAATGGCGATCTGTACAGCTTGAAAAAGCTGAGAACATTCTAATGAGAGTTATATGTGTGGCAAATCTCACACCAAGAGCTCACTTTACTAGCTCTCCCCCTCACGTCTGCACTGATGTGGTAAGTAGAAGTGAGTCAATACATTCACAAAACAATTCATTTACAATTTCCTTGACAGTCAAAAAAAAAGCAAGCTGAGTTAAATTCATGCAGATAGTAAAGTCCTCAGTTAGAAACTAACTTACTGGAATAGTCTCTCAGGCTTCTTGACTATACTCTGCTTTTAGGAATAAAACAGGAATATGTACTTGAATTTGCTGTGTAAATTAGACGATATTCACATTAAGTGTTCAGCACAGCGACGGGCACAAAGAAAGTTGTTGCTATGTAGGCATCTACATTAAAAAGGGAGACAGAGAAACATTTAGAGCAAGGACATGTGTCAGTGCTAGTGGATCTCACTCATTATTTTAATTATCCAACATTTCAAGACAAGTTCATTTTAGAAAAAATATATTAGGGCCCAGAGAGATCAGGGAAATGGATCAAGGTCACACAGTGAGTGAGTGAAAGAGGATTTCATCTCTCTGCTTCCAAGCACTTGTTCTTTCCACAATGCAATGCTGTCTCCTGGGAGAGCTGAAACGACATGGCCAGTTTTTATCAGAAATCCACTTAACATAAGGTGTGTTCCATGCTTAGCACAGTTTCAGTTTTATTTCCTAATTATCTCAGCTAGACAACTATACCATGATGCATGACTTCATGAGATAACATGAAGTTCAGAAAGAAGGTAAATCTCTAATTCACCTGCTAAGAAGTAAAACTACTGTTTCATAAATATACGAGAAGAAAAAAAGTATTAACCCTTCCGTCCACATAAATGGCTACATACATCTATAAATATATGTACACAGACACGACAGGCCCCAATGCAGTGACTACCCCAAAACTAATAGTATTATGGATATCATCATTCAGGCAATTTATTTTAAACAAAAAAGCAAACATCTAACCAAAGTACTCTACAAGAACAGTGTGTACATTCACGGTGCTTGAAGATACCAGAAAAGTAAAAAGAAAAAAATCTAGAGAGGGAAACGAAGATGAATCTGCAGTGGCGGTGTAGGCTCACTCACCAGACGTAAATCGCCAGAACAGTAACTTTTCCCTCACAATACTGGACAGGATAAAAAATAGATACAAACAGAAAGGCTGTGGTTTAAAACGGTAAAGAGCAGAGGATAGGCAGAAGGGAACCAAACAGACAATCTTCTTGTCAACTCCTAACGATTTTAGGATATTCATGCCTTTCTTCGAAGTTATCACTTAGTAATTCCTTCAGTGACAAATCATGAAACTGGACAGACCCTCAGTGAAGCCACTGTTTTTCTCTTTCATGGGCTCAGAAACAAAAAATACTGATAACAAACTGCATGTTGAGGTTCAGTAAAAAAGGAGATACAATGTAGAAAGGCAGCGTGATGCAGAAAATGCTTTAGAGAAAAATCTTCCAAGAAAAAAAATTTAAACACAGGTTTAGATACAAAATATTTACTTCCTCTAAGAACCATATATATATATATATATGAGAAGGTGGAGATATCCTTAATTTAAAGAAAAAATTTATTTAAGATTACAGGTCTTAAATATCAGGAAAGATATTCTACTCTGCTGCCACCAGAGGTTAGTTTGATTGTTCTGAAGTAACAACACTTGAAAGCTCCTATTCTTTGAAACTAATTTAAACACATTGAATTGTTGAAAGATTAAAAACCACAGTCAGCTAATTACACTCCCTCTCATCTCTTATTCAGCAAATGAATCACTTTTCATTACCACTTAGCTGAAGTACATGAATTTCTGCCTAATTAGAAATGTTGTAGATGGAACATTAGCAAGAATGGAGCAGGTCAGGTTATCTTTGCTGCTTCATTTTTAATTCCTAACAGTAGAGTACGATAGGAAAGAATAGAGAAGTCATTAAATAATTTTAAATTATTTATAAAAATTACTTTGCCCAAATCATAATTATTTTTCCTCCAAATGGTCTCAAATGTCTAACAGGATGAAATAAAAAGCAGCTCAACATTGATTTTAATGAACATTTTAATGTTATGTATAACAGAACATTATGAATACAATGGAAACAAAGTTTTATCAATAAAAAAATTTTCAACATAAAGTGGGGAGGTGATAATTTGATATCTATATTATAATATTTATTTTGAAAAATATTCCCAGCTTGAGGGTGAGACAATTAATTTTGCATTCCAAACTCTAGAATCATGATTTTCATGTGAGCTTAATGCAGAATTACAGCAGAAAAACGAAAACATTTTAATTAATTTCCTTTATTTATCATTAAATCAATAAAATCTTTGACTGCTACAGGTCTCCTTTAATAATATATATTTAACTCCTCTCTATTGGAACCATGTTGCTAATGCCATATTATATACACTCAAAACCAAAACAAAACAAATACTGTATAAAATCTAAAAGTGAACATTGAGTTCTAGCATTTATATTTAACTTAAGGTTTTAATGGATTTTTACCTTTTCAGACACCAAAAAAAGAAATAATAATAAAATAAATATTTTTCTTTTTTGACTGTTCCTGACTTAAATGATGGCTACAGGGATAAACACGGAAGGAAAGCCTTGCCAAGTTAATCACTGCAAACTGTAAATAATGACTGCTGAAAACAAACAAAAATACTGGAGGTTTTTTTTCTTTTAAAGGAAACCATAGAGCAGTCCTGAAAAAAATATTTTTTCCTATTTTTGCACAGGATAATTATAGCAGAAGACATGGGGAAAGTCCCATAGCTATCACCAATTGCTTAAAGAGGTTTTGTTACAATAAAAATTTGGATAGTATAATAGCAGTGTTGCTGGAACATTAGCAAAAGTATATATACATTCCAGTTACCTTTGATTTAGCCATAATCACATATGTATGCCTTTTTTGGACAAAAATATATATTTTTATAAAAAACTGATCATCCAACTTTAATGATTTCATATATGGACTCAAGAGTGGTAGTAAAAGGAACAGACCCAATTATGACAAGGCGATTCAGGGACAGAAAAAATCAAGTTCCTCAGGAAAAGAAAGTATAAAATTAGAGATTCAAACACATTTATTCAGCCCTATTCCAGTTTTCCCACAAATTATGATATTAAATGGGTTCTTCAATTTATAAAGGCTTTCAGTGGTCTCACCACCCCATTGTGGTCTATTCTCACTGGAAAAAATGATTCTGACTGCCTCATCTGAAGCGCTCTTGCCTGGCCTTCTAAAATACTAGATATTTCACTTTTATAAAACAGCCTTTTTGGTTCTTTATGTAGGTTTATTTTAATTAATTGATAAAGGGGAGCTGATTAGCATTTTCCATCCCAACATCACCTATCTGCACAGCTAAAAATTCTTCATTCATTCTGCTTCTTTACAATCTCTTATTTGCTAAAGTTGGCGAAATTTGCAAAGGCATCTTGCTTGGGTTGCACAGTTCCAGAAGTCATGGCTATGTTGGGCATGCCCATTCCCATCGTGCCTGTCAAGCCCATCCCAGCAGCTGACATCCCTATGTTCATGTTCATGCCCATCATGCTCTGGTTCATCATCGGAGTATTTCCAAGAGGGGCCATTCCCATGGTGCCAGTCATCACACTGGGCATGCTCATAGGCATGGGTCCCCCCATCAAAGTGTTAGTTTGGGGCCGGACAGGAAGCATGTTTGATGGAGAACTGAGGTTCACGGCGCCAAAACTTTGAGTCATCACATTCATAGGCTGTTGCATATCTACCAGAAGAAAACAGACAACTTTACCACAGTGAATTCTTAGATTCATAGTGCAGAAAACTAATATAATCTTCCTGACCATCAATACCTTTAGCCCCAGCAAAATTCCTTTACAGTGATTTTATAAGAGAAGTCAATTAATTTGCACTGGTTACTCTTGAGAAATATTCAGTGGCTCTTGGCCCTGGTTTTCCAGAGATGTAGAAGCAGTAGGAGTGGGCTAGGGGAAAAACATGAGCCAGTTTAAAATATTCTTAAAAATTCTATTCTTAAAGCCTACCTAACAAGTTGTCAAGAGCTAATGTGTATCAAAGCCTTTAAAAAGTTTATCCCTTTTGACTCACTCTGTTTTTAGAACATTATATTAAGAAAAAAAATTTAAGTACAAAGGTTTATATAAAATCCTGAAGTTATTTATAAGAATAAGCTGAAAACAATTTAAATAACTGGCAAGAGGAATTACACCCTGATTTAATTGATAACTATGAAGATCTAAAAATCATTTTTTCCTAAGAATACGCAACACAGGAAAAGTTATTGTAATTTAATGTTTTTTTCTTTTCTTTTCTTTTTCCTGAGACAGAGTCTCACTTTGTCACCTGGGCTAGAATGTAGTGGTGGCACAATCCAGCTCACTGCAACCTCAAAGTCCTGAGCTCAAGTGATCCTTCTGCCTCAGTCCCCCAAGTAGTTGGGACTACAGGTGCATGCAACCATGTCCAGCTAATTTTTTCTAGTTGTAGTAGAGATGGGGTCTCATTTCTGCTCAGGCTGGTCTCAACCTTCTGACCTCAAGCAATCCTCCCACCTCCGCCTCCCAAAGTGCTAGGATTACAGGAATGAGCCACCTCACCTGGCCTCATAATTTAATGTTAAATGAGAGCAGCAAGAAACAAAACAATAGAGACAGAATGATCCCAAGTATTAAAAATATGCTTAGAAAAGACTGAAACAAATATGTATTAATTACCCCTAGCCTGTGAAATTCAGATGATTTTTGTTTCTTCATATTTGCCTATATGTAAAAAAATTTATATCGCAAATATTTTTATTTTAGTAATCAGGCCCCAAAAACTCACCAAAATACAATAAATGTTATCATGCCCAGGGTAGAATATAAAATAATTCAATGTGCCAGAAGGGATATGAACTGAGTATTATGGGAAAAGATCTTAGTTAACTGTTATAGCTCATGTCACGTATTTTATCTCATAGCCTGTAGTAGTCCCGGCATCAGGGCAAAAGATTATAAGTACACAAAAAAGTGAGATGTCTTGAGGTAACTTACTCTGTTGCTGAATCATCGTATTGAGCGATGGCTGCTGGGGTTTGGAAGGCTGCATACCAGGTAGTAAGTTGTCTAGGCTGATGTTTACACTGGGGTCAGACCAAGTAGAGGGCAGGGTTTTGCTGACTGATTTCTGGACCATATCTGTATTCTGATTATAGAGAGGATTAGGCTTCTGCAGCACTGTGCTAACATTTTGCAAAGGCTGAAAAATAGAAAAATGCTCTAAAAATTAAGCATCTGTTCTATAAAGATTTATCAGATGGCAATTTAATCACAGTAATGAACTTCTGAAACCAAAAAGAACCACAAATGTTCTATGCCAGTTCTATGCAAAAGTCTTTTATACTCTGAATCATAAGCTTCCCAGAGAGGTTCCTCTACAGTTCCTATATAGGTTTGAGGTGGAAAAAACCAACATATCTACACTAACAGTTATTCTCCCGCCATCCAAAGTCTAGAAGCCACTACCCCTAGCAAATGCCCAGGGCAACTACCACCATCATGTTAGTACAGCTTTAAGGAGATAATATAAGTGGAAATTTATTCTTACAAAACAAAATTCAGGATATGACTTCTCATGTTATAAAAAGGTCAAACCATCAAATAGCAGACCACATTACATATATTCTGATTGACATTTCCCTGCTCTGTGCACACTGCTGCCTAAAGTGAGCAACACTAGTAGAACTTGATGGACCAATTAAGGAGAAAAAAGAAATTCAGGAGAAAGAAGCAGAGGTTCCCGGTGGTTACTAAGAATAACTGTGAAAAGGAAAGAAAAAAGGAATAGGAACAGGAAGAATAAGTACAAATGTAGCAAGGCAAAGAAACACAATAGTTACAATTAAGATCACAAATAAAGTAGAATGACTTTATAAATCTCAAATTGTATGTTAGGCCTAATTTCTGTTATACAAAGCAGTCACCTTTCTGCTTCTTTCTTCTCTTCCTTCATCCTAACACCTCAGAGAGGAGAATCTACATATTAAAATGAGTAATTAGCATCATCAACAAATATTCTCAATGGCCTGAGTCAAAAATAGCCAAGTTCCTAGTACAACTCAGACATATATTTTCCAAACCTGAACTTGTTCAAATTCTATATTAGGTAATTTGGACTTAACTACAAAAAAGTGAATGAAGAAACTCTCATTTTAGTTGTTTTCCTTTATGAAAATGAGAGTTGAATGAAGAGTCTATATAATATAGAGTAGGCCCAGAAAGGGGAGGAACAGTTACCATTTGAAAGAATGATTTTCTATATCAGCAATGACTGCTGACTACCAACGAGTGATACTTCTTTAAGAACATGACCAGAAACTTTACAGAGTGAATGGTTACCATGGGTGAAGCAATATCTCTATTTCTTTTTCTTAAAAAACAATTTTAAAAACTCTTAAATACCAATTTGTTATAATTCAATAAATTTTCAGCATGTCCCTCCTCTGTGTAAGGCACCATGCTTGGCTTTACAGTGACTAGAAGATGGGCGAGAAGGCCTTGCCCTCCAGAAATCAAATGACTACACTAGGGGAAAGGGTGTAAAGTGAAGGCAATGTGCTGAAGTGGTACACGCATGGTTTGCTCACTTTCTGTTTTATGCTAGTCTATCATTAGATGAGTTAAGGCACCTCAAACATTATGAACCACAATTTCCAAAGGAAGCAGACAACTTACCTGTGATCTTGACATGGGCAAACCAAGCCCTACAGCATTAGTGCTCATCATAGAGAAATTCATACTCTGGGAAGATGTCATGGTTGCCTGGGATGAGCCCATAAGATCAAACAGGTCTGAAGAATTTGAGGCAGCTGGAGATGGGCCTAAAGCTGGTTGTGAGCCACTAACAAGTTCTACAGCTGGCTGTGAGGCACTGCCAAAAAGCTCGCCACTGGAAGCAACAGGACCACACGGGGCTTGGTTGAAGGCACTCCAGTCACCAAAGTCTCCATTCCCACTTGTTGCTGTTACTAAGACAGAAAGAACTATAAGAGTTAAGAAACTTTCTGAAACGCACAGAACAAATTTAACAATCTATGAACCGAAACAAATTAGAGTTGATCTGAGTCCATCCAGATTAACATCTGCAGGTACCATCTCCATCTGGACGTTATTCTTTCTCATGAATATTACATAAGAGTTAACAAGGTGGCAAAGAAAAAAAAACCCTCCTAAATATAAAGTAAAACCCATCTCTTGGCAGGTCTGTAGGTGACACATAGAAATTACCATAAAAACTTCCCTTCGGCCAAGTCTGTATATCAAATATGCTTCCACCTGAACAAATATGATCTAGCCTGGGACTCTAAAAAGCAAGAAGAAAACTCTGAACTGGTTAAACTTTTTGCTGGGAGCTCCAGAATTCTCATGTGAAGAGATACTCAGTAAAATCAGAGAACTCAACTCATTTAGTTCATTGATTATTTGGAAAGATTCAGGAGAAATCAAACTACAATTTATACTGTCGCATGTAATTTTTAAAGCCCCAAATTCGTGAGATTAAATTTATTTTTTTAAAAAACCCACAAAAACCAGAAAAGCATGGAGGAAAAGACCTAATAAAATTAAAGGTAGGGTCAGTAAACACCTCTAACAAGTTCTCACTCATTTTGGCCATGCTTCCATTACCAACACAATGGCTATAGCCATGACATAACCTTAGTACACTGCTTGCTTCGTAGGACTGTTCAATATATTTAAATTAAGAGGGGAAGGAAACTCATGGTAATATCAAAAAAAAAAAACAAACTAGAAAAAAAAAACATATCCCTATACTTTAAAGTATAATTACAACAAGTTTAATGTTTAATGTTGAATGAATTCAATATAAAAATTGATAATTTTTATATTTTAATTTGATATTTAATTTGAATATTTAACATTCAAATTATTTGCATAGCAGACAACTTTACATACATAAAAACTTTGAGAATTAATTAACAAACTGTACTGGTTAAGAGCATGGATTTTGTATCTTACTAGTTTTGTAATCCTAAACAAATTACTTAACCTCTCTGTGCCTCACTTATAAAATTTAAGTTGAGAGGATTAAACAATTTAATATGTAGTAAGTGCCATTTAAAGTTTGTTATTGTTATTTGAATTAATTGTGGAAGCCCAGGTGAGAGCCACAGCACTGCACTCTTTCCTTTAGGCATGCCATACAAAAGTGTAAGTCAAGCTTCTATAAATTCTGTATTCATAATAATAACTATGTGGAACATAATGATTATAAAAGCAAGTGATATTTTTCTAAAAAAAATTTCACTAAGCTACACATATATCTAAGTAATAAACCTTTCCTGAAGAAAGGGACAAACAGATAAATATGAATAAATGGAAGCTGAAAAAGCAAAAGGTGAAGAAAGAGCTACAAAAAAACTGTCAGCTGAAAGCGAATAGTATGTATTTCCAAGTTAATTAACACCATTTCTTTGCACTCCATGTTCATTTACAACTTGAAAATACATTTTGTCTAGCCTAAAAGGTAACCAATCACTGCAATACGGTGTCTCATTATGCTAAATATCAAAAGAGAATAACATGAAGTCTTTAAAATTATATTCTTCTATAATTATATCAAAATATAAGCACCCTCAAAAGGGAAAATAATTCTAATTCACTTAGAAACCCCACGTTCTACCAACAATTTAATATAAAAATTGGGCTAATATTCATTACCTCAGGGTTTTACTAAAACATGTCTTTGATCTTCTTTACAAAAGAGACTGTGTTAAGAGTTTTCAATTCTATATATTAAACGATTTAAATTAATTTAACCGAGGCTACTGGATAAAAGTAAATTTCATGCTGATTTTCTATTTGCTTGATCGATTAAGTAGAAATAGAAATGAATGGAAACTGGGGCAAAATGTGTTGCCCCATCTGAAAACTTAGTATCTGAAATGATTAATTATAGAAGGAAGAGATTTCTAGTGGGGCATATATTGTTTAGAAATGATTAATCATTGTTGCAACTGTTCCAGCCCCCTGCGTAATGGTGATCAGGTTATATTAATCATATACATACAGATGAAGAGATGTATTACTTAGGCAACATTAACATATTCGAATTATTTGCATAGTAGGCAACTTTACATACATAAAAACTTTGAGAATTACATAAGGAGTCTATAAAATGAGGGCAATGTTTATCTTCCACTTTGATTTGCCTAACTAAAGTAAGGAATCAACCCTTAGAAGGCATAATCAGACTTTCAAAATGAAGCAGTTAATTACTCAACAATTCTGGTTTCTGGGAAGTACTTAGAATTTACAAAAGTAGGCTGTCAATATAACCACAAACCACATTAAAAGCTTTGCATCTTTCTTCCCAACTCCTCACAAACCTAAACCAGACATTACTAAATATAAATTTTAATCTAGTTTAATATAACAGCAACAGATTTTACTTATAATGAATAACACTAATTCAGTTAAATTACATCCTTCTCCTCTAAGATAGCTAATTTTTAAAAATATTATGTCTCAAACTTCAGACTGACCAGATTTTATAAAACAAACACCACAACCCATTTACAACCTAAAAAAGAAAAAAAAGGATACTTAATAATGAACTTAGCCTCCTGTTCTACATCCTTCTACAGACATTACTTTATCCTCATAAAGAACTGTGAAAAGTAGCATTATTTCTAGTTTAGAAAGCTGGAGGCTTTCTCAAAGTTAAACAGCTATCATGGTATATGGCAGAGGTAATAAAACAAAAACATTAATTCGAAAAGGAAAGAAGATAAGCCCTTCACCTCAATCCTTGATGTTTAAGTCTATATTCTACTTGAATGTCGGTATTTTAAAAAAATTTCTATTTAACATAGAGTGGGAGAGTTTTGTCTGAGGTTCAACTGTTCACTGTTTTAGGGTATATCAAAATGAAGTTCGGTTATTTTTCACAAAAATGCTCTTAAGATACCTAAATTACAAAGGAATTAATTTTTGTAAGATAGTTTTCCCAACTGCAAGGTCCCCAACGTTCATTCGTGAAAATCATATAAGCCAAAAACTAAACACAAACCATAGTATTCTTGCTGCTGAGATTATTTATACTTATTCACATCCCCCACCTCCAAAAGCTAAACAAGTCACTTACAAATACAATTTTCTTTAGATAGTACCTGTGTAGTCTGCAACCGTATTAATTCATTTGGCACATTTAAGACACTTGCCTAATAAAATACCTTGTGAATAAATTCTTTAGGAATTATGAATTATAAATACTATAAAGAGAAGAAAAAAGACAAAAAGAAGCCAATTTGAGGGGCAAGGAGTTTTTTTGTTTTGATAACCTTTATACCTTCCGGCCAATCACAAATCGCATCATACCTTGGGGAGGGAAATTATTGCCTGATGCAGCAGCTGAGCCAAAGTCAGCAAATCCCCCGAATAAATCAGCTGATCCTCCTAAAAGTTAAGAATAAGGAAAAAGTTAAACTGTTAGAACTAGAAAACAATTGTAAACAATTTCAGAAAGCCATTTTAAGCATGACACAAAAAATAACCAACATTAGAGGCCCCACATGCTTCATAAAAGCTTAAGTTTGCTGACCTAGATTTTCATGTTACTATATTCCCTATAAGCTACCACAGACTCTTACGATCCTTAGTTCTATATGTAACAAATGACACCACATCTCTCACTAATATTTCACGAACGTAACGTGGACATATCCAGCAAAACCTGACTAAAACATTGCGGGGGAATAAGACATTCACAAGATAAATAAATGAAATGCATAGTCCTTGATAGGACACAGGATTTTTTAAAAAGTGCTGACAGAATTGAGACATTAGGGAAATTCGAATATGGTCATATATTAGACACGAATATTGCTTTAATGTTAAATCTCAAGTATAATTATATTATGATTTATAAAGGAGAATGTCCTTGTAAGGAGATATATGAAGAAGTATCTTTGGGGAAAAATGTCATGATGTTTCCAACTTCCTCACAAACGGTACAGAATAAACCAATAACAATAAATAAACAACGAATAAAAAAGAACTAGAGAGGGCCGGGTGTGGTGGCTCACGCCTGTAATCCTAGCACTCTGGGAGGCCGAGGAGGGCGGATCGTTCTGAGCTCAGGAGTTCGAGACCAGCCTGAGCAAGAGCGAGACCCCGTCTCTACCAAAAATAGAAAGAAAATTAATTGGACAGCTAAAAATATATAGAGAAAAAAAATTAGCTGGGCATGGTGGCACATGCCTGTAGTCCCAGCTACTCGGGAGGCTGAGACAGTAGGATTGCTCGAACCCAGGAGTTTGAGGTTGCTGTGAGCTAGGCTGACGCCATGGCACTCGCCCCAGGCAAGAGAGTGAGACTCTGTCTCAAAAAAAAAAAAAAAAAAAGAAAAGAAAAGAACTAGAGAGTGAGAGATAAATAAAATGGGACAAATTTTCTGTTTAAAATAAAAAATTAGAGGAACAAATTTGAAGTTGATTTGTGTAAAAATCAATTTAAATGGACATAGAGAAAAAAAAATCAATGATTTTGGTGGACTATTTATTCTCCTACTGTTTACTCCATGAGAGAGTAAATACTTGTATTTTAAATGCATGGAAAAATAATCGCTTCTTGCTACTTCTAGATTGTTGTTTTTAAAGAAAGGGGTTAGATCTAAATCATAAGTCCGCAAATCAATTTGTGTGCATAACATAACATTCTCATACTAATTTTTATTTGTAAACATTACATGGGTAAGAATATTTACTTTTATCTATAATTCGAACAATAACATTATTTAAAGGTTTAATATTACATTTTCTCCAGCTCAATTATCAATGAAACAGCCAAAGATCTAAAAACCTTATACAGTTGTCCTTATTTTTGTCTGTCCTTAAAGATTTCACCTCTTAAGAGTCACAACCTTAGAAGTTTACAGCAGCAGTTCAATTATGGTGCTTTTAGTGTTATGTGAAGATTATATAGGTTACATCACAGATGCTTAGCCTGCAGTGCTTAGAAACTAGCCAGGTGGGACTGGAACATCTGGGCTGCACTCAAACACCACCAGGGACAGCTTCCAACATCTGGTGCCATTTCCGAATTGTCTTATCGCTGCAAGACATTCTGCCCCATCTGCTACACTCAACTGGGTTAATTAAACTAGAACCATCTCCCCTTCCTAATAAATGGCCAGCAGTAATAAAAGGAACAAATCAGCTTCTGATACATGTGTACCTGGTATTTCTTTTTAATGCACATTTACTGTGGTCAACTATCAGTAGGCATAAGTAATTCCTCATTCCTTTACCACATTACAGATGCCCATGTTCACATATACATATCGTTACTCACCAGAGAACTAATGCCAACCAAAGCAAAGGTTCTCCAGTTCTACTAACACTACAGCTTATAAGTCAAACTTTTACATCACTTAAAAGCTAGTATCCCAGTGATTTGGTTTTTCTTTCATAAAGTACATATATTGTGATAAAATGTGACAAGGAGCACAAAAGATCAATGAACTATAGTTTTAAACTATATAAACAAGCACACATATTAATAAAAAACTAGCATGGAAATGAATGTTCCTATTTGTAAGTTGTTTTCTGTAATGTTCCTTCAAGTTAAAAATATTGGTCAAAATATACTATTGGGTAATAGAATGATAGTTAATCAATTACATCATTAATGGATTTGAAAATTGGGGATTATTTTAACTTCCTTCCCCCAAGCAGGGAATAAACATCAATATGTAATTTATTATGCCAAACAAGTTAGGGATTTTCAATTCTTACACAGTCTAGGCTACAAAAATTCACGTTGAGGATAAAAGCACTGAATGCTGCAGATCACAACATCGAAATGGGTAAAAAACTTTGTTTTTGAAATATCCTCAATTTAATATATCAGGTAAATACCCACTTTGGTCATTTCGCTGCTCCACCTTCTACTACCTAAACTGAAATTATATGGTGTTCATAATTTACGTACAGCAAATATGTACTCCTCTTCACCCATACTACAGAGAGTTTGATTTCAACATGTCTAATTTAAGAACAATAGGAATAGTGAACAGAAACATACAGCTATTTTACAAATAAACGGCACCTTTCTTGAAAAGGATGTAGTTTTTTTCTCTAATCTTTTCAAGTGCCACATATTACGCTTCTATTGGTACTTTACACAATGCGATCTTCAACTGTGCAAACTGTCTCAAAAATTCAAAATCTCTTTATTTCATTTAGGAAAAGTTTCTCTCTCCTAGGACTATCCATATTTATATGTATGATATTCATACCAAATTCCAAAGAAATTTTCTATACTTCAGCATTTTCCCAGATAACTTCTATCTAAGGGAATGTAAATAAAAGAGTCTACCAAAAATTGCTACATGTGGAAGACTGCTAATTTTCACAAGAGCTATCCTTCAAGATTCCCACATGAGAGCTGTCATTATAAATGAACCATTTCCATCTGCCTTTTCAGGGCAGCAAGGAGGTTATTTACAATCACCAGCTGGGAACACGTATTTTCCAAAGCAATACTGTGAACAAGAAAATTTAGCTACACTAGACAGTGTTTAAAGTACAAATGAAAATTTTCTTCAACAAAGAATTCGATCTAAATTACATTAAGAAAAACAAATTTTACATGAAGAATTGTAATATAAATAAAGAAACGACAAAATGCAAAAGAATTTATAAATACATGGCAAAGAATTATTCTATAATATACAAGAAGTTTTTAAAAATCAATAAGGATTAGTACCCTCAATAGAAAAAATGGACAAAGGTCATGAACAGACAAGTCACAACTGACCCATAAAAATATAAAAAGTTCAAACTCAGTCACCAAACAGATACAAAATAAGATGAAATACTATTTTCTCCTTAGCAAACTGGGAGGTTTTTAAAGGTGCTGTTATGCTACTTTATTTACAGTAGAGAAAATTTTGGAAAAAAATTAAAATAAAACCTAATGTTTAGAAAACAAGGGACTAATTATTTAAAGAAATTATATTATAGACATATAATATAAGATCATAAAGCAATGAAAAGTTTTGTAAAAGAACACCGATTATCATAAGGAAATGGTCATGAGATCTTGGGTGAAAAGCAGTTACCAAAAAAAAAAAGCCTATATCTAAAAGGCTGAAAAAGATTTGTCACATAATAAATTCTTAAACAAATGTACTGACTGAATACACAGAAAATCTGTTCAAAAAAAAAATTCATCAAAGTAATTAATAGTTAACTTTATATGTTTTAATTATGGTGAATCATTTTTTTCCACCAAACTGAGCATGCTTTACTTTTAATTATCAGTGAAAAGGAGAATATACTTTAAAAGTTTTATTTTTAGTAAACTTGGCTTAAAACTAGAGACAACTCACATCCAAATTCTAATATATAAGTTGGTATGTTGAGGATGTAACAAGGTGAATGTTCACATATTTATGTAAATATACTCCTCCACTAAATAACATATTTAGTTATGTAAATATCCTCAACTAACTAGAAAGTACTGGGTACAAAGCAACAGGTTCAAAAGTAAATATAATAAACATTTTGGATTTGATATACATACCTTAATCCTTTTAAATGTTTTTTTTAACTTTAAGAAAAGAATTCAAAATATATTGCAAGTATTTCTATTTGCACTGATTATGGTGTATTTTCCTTTCAACTTCATTTACTATACTAGAAATATCTTGTATAATTAATTGTATGTTAATTAGACCTAAATTTCTTAATTACAAAGAGACAAAGGAGACAACTTGGACTTCTTTTTAAAGGAGATATACTAAAAAAAGAAACAGAATGGTTTTTGGCATACTATTTCTAATTGGCTTATTTTCTAAATATAGTCATGCATCGATCGCTTAACGATGAGGATAAGTTCTGAGAAATGTATTAGGTGATTTCATCATTGTGTGAACACCACAGTGTACTTACGCAAACCTAGATGGTACAGCCTACTCCTTCTAGGCTACAAACCTGTACAGCAATGTTACTGTACTGAATACTGTAGACAACTGTAACAAAATGGGAAGTATTTATGTATCTGAACATACCTAAACATAAAAAAGGTACAGTAGAAATACAGTATTATAATCTTATAGGACCATGGTTGTATAGGTGGCACATCATTGACTGAAACATCATTATGCAGTGCATGACTGCACTTTAAATCATTATTCATTTCTTAAAATGTTTACTTAAAAATGTACTATACGTAAAAGCTACCAAAATAGATTTTAAAAGAATATCACCACAATGGGGCATTTATCAAGACAGTCTGAAATGAATCTTGATAAATGATTAGGTTTCCTGTATGTGTATGTGTGCGTGTGTGTAATTTTTTTTTTTTTTTTTTTGCCTAAGTACTCTTTCTCTGGTATTCACATACTTATTTCTAACCTTGGTAAGATAGTCTACAAAGATTTTATCAAACATACTTTTGAAAATGTTAATAAGAAGAATGTAATAATACATACAAAAGAAGAAAATTTGAGCATTTTCTCAGAGGATACATTTATCTAGTGAGTAGTACAGATGCAATATCTGCTTAGCTTTACAGCTTGTGCCCACATTACTTGCATGACGGTACTTTTATAAATATGGGCACATCTGGTAAATGACACCCAAATGGCATACCAAATAGCAATGTTAATATGGTAGATTCTTACAGCTTCTCATGTGTAAGTGCTAAAGATTTAATATCCAATTTTCTTTCACTGCTAAATTCAATTTAAAATATATTATTAAAATATTTAAAGAGATTGGGGGTAACTAAATTTATATACTGACTGGAGAGGGCTCTGCATAAACTAGTTAAATACACTGTTTCAAACAGGAGAAAGCTTTAAAAAACACTTTTGATGTCAATCCACATTCAATTGCTTTTTATTAAGATAAAATACACCTTAAGTCAAGAAACCTTCCAGATTTCATTCAAACTTTGTCTCAATTACTTTATTAATATTAATTGCTACTTCTATTTCATTAGTCAGTCTACTGTTTGCACTGGAGAAGAAAAACCACTCAAAGGTTTCTTGCCAAGCAAAGTAAGCATGTTTGTATTTAATAATTCTCTGTTTGTTCAAAGCAGTCTTGATATCACCAAGGAAAAAAGTTACATCCACTCATCTGACCTTCCTAGTTAATTCTTCTCTGATTGCTCCATTATAACTTCCCATAAATGCATGAAAAGGGCCCTTTAATATTTCATGCCAGAAGTCCAAAAGTAGTTGATATTCTGTGACACTGTGTCAGTGTGTGTCTGTGTTACATTACAACATGCTAACTACCAGTTAATTCTACAGTTTAAATCTCAAACATACAAAAAGACATCACATAAATTGTTAAACTAATGTAATTGTTTGTAACCTTAGGCATTCCAGTCCAATAAAGTTTAAAGAATAATTTTAGGAACAGTTACAGAAAAAAGGGGGAAGAGAACTGAAGAATCTCAGAAAGTAGCTCAATCCAGATGTCCTATAAAGTTCATTCCCAGTCCAAGACTTTTATGACAGTAGGCAAGAAAAAGAAAATAATAAGGGACTCATACGTCATATTAATTAAATATACTATACTTCAATGAAAAGTAATTTCCGTCATTGATTTACACTTCAATGCTAATTTAGACGTCTAAAAACAATTTACCTTTGAAAAATCATCACACAACTGGGAGTAACACATTTACTTTGCACATTAGTTTTACCTCCATCTTGCTGTCTATATTTTAATGTGAAATGAGGCTTGGAAAGATTGTCTTTAAACAGAAGCTGTATTTCTTGAGCTGTTTCAACATATAGTACAGTAGTTTATTAAAACTCCATAATCATCAAATGCAACCCTAAAAATATCAATTTTCTTGAAAACAATTTATCAGGAGTTACTCAAATAAAATCTAGCACATATTGGAAATCAAACTGAAGAAATCATCAATCGCATCTACAAGAAAATTGTGGTAAATTGTTCTTTTGCTGTAGCCCTCCTAAAACATGTTTGCTAAGTAGTTACACACTTTCAAAGAAAGCCCAAAGCACTTGGCATGCTAATAAGTAGGTAACTATTTTTTACTCTGATTAATGATTACTTCCTCCACTTGACCTTTCCATGAGGGCAGGAGTTCTGTTTTACAAGCACTGGGACCCATGCCTGGTTCAACAAATACTTGTTGGATAAATGGATGAAAACTTAAATGAACTCTAGGCATGTCCATGTTGACAGCCAGAATTAAAATTTAGGGAAAGACAGTAAAACGTGCAGAGCAGTACATTTTACTTATAAAGAAAGCAAAGGAGGCAGTTTTAATGCAATTTTTTGTTTCTCCAAGTTAATCTTAAGAAATTAAAAATGGGAACTACAGACTCCAAAAATCTTTGATCACAAAAAATTCAGAAAGTATACAACACCTTGAAATATCACTTATTATTAATTAGGAAGGAAGCTCTACATCAGATAATAAGAAGTCATTAAAATATAAGTATTATAGTGATTTGAGAATACTAACTATTATTACTCCCCAATATTTATTGACTGCCTACCATAAGGTTTTGCTAGGTCTGAGGTTCAGAAAAAGGTATAAAACAGTGTATTCCTTTTAATGGATAACTTACATATATAAAAAGATAAACAAAAATAACAACACAGTAGTCCCAAAAAGTGGCAAAGGCCATAGGTACTAGAGAAATTAAGAAGAGAGAGAGATTACCAAATATCAAATTATCAAGCACTCTTCTCCCTTATTGTAGGCAATTAAACAATTCTCCCCAAAATAAAGCTCAAGCAAGGTTCACTAAATTCACATACAAAATAAATCTAGTATAAATAAGTAATTTTATTTTTCATTTTATCTTTTATTTGGCATTTTTAAAAATGACTATGAAACCATGTTACTAAAAAGAAAATACCAATGTGGAAGCTTACCTGTTGATTGGCTGGTGCCATCAAACAGATCAACAAGGTCACCAGATGACTTGCTGCTAGGCACTGAAGTCTGAAAACAAACACGTAACTAATAAGCTTAGAAACATTCCTACCATTTTTTCTAAAATCAGCTCTACCCATCTCTAATTCCCAATTTTGACACAAATACCTATAATTACCTTAATAAGGATAGATTTAGTTTTCTGGGGGAAAAAAAAAAAAGAGTACTGACCTTGAATGGAGAGACAGTAAGCATTTTTAAGTCATTCTATTCCCAGCAGTGTAAAAATCCCTAACATTCACACTCTTTTTTCCTAACTCATTTCTTTTCGTACTGCATTCCACCCTAAAAACATACCTCCCAGATCCCACTCAAATCTTTATGCTATATATCAGAATCATTTAAGAAAAAAACGCCCTAGCAGTTAAAAAAAAATTGCCTCAGCCTCATATAATATATTGAGTCATAACTGGCCACGATGAGACCTTGGCCTGTTAAAATCTTACAGAGCTTCCCAGGTCAGTCCAAGGATTGAGATCCACCGGATTAGAGGCCAAGATCCTATCCAGCTCTAAAATTCCATGAACTTTAGCAATACTTATTATTTGTATACTACAAGTTAGTGTAATTCTATGTTGTCTGATATACTTTGACATCTAATTATTTCATATTTAGTTCCCAAACTAAACTGTGGGGCCTGTACCTGTAATACTATTTTTGTCTTCTCCATAGTACTAAGCCCCCTGGACACCTATGTCCCATATGTTCAATACATAAACATGTTAAATTAGAACTCAATTGTTAGGCAAGAGGGAAACGCTGTAAGTTCCTAGGCATGTTAATTAAGCTTTGATTAAAATATTATACTGTGGTCCAAAAAAACCTTTAAACTAGAAGAGATCCAAAGTAGTTGGGTATCTTTTCAAGAATGTCAGCCTTCTAGATACTTCTTTTATAATAAAAAACAAAAAGTTTATACTACAAATATAAAATCTTTATGGCAGAGTGAAATATATTCAAACTATACTACAAATCAATATTTTAAATCCTTTAAGGTATGAGATAAAAGTCTTATTTTTAAAAAAATTACACAGTTTGGATAATTTTCCTTATGCAATCTTAAATGAGTTCTCTATGATAGTCATTATGTATTTGGGTTTTAATTATTATGACTATCTACCAGACCCTATACAGCCACCAGTAAGCTAACTATATCTATAGGAGAGAAATTCGTAAGACCACAAAAGAAATAACAAAGCCATTTTTCCTCTTTAACTACAGCTAAAGTTGAGTTACAATTCTGAGATTTTTCATTAAAACTAAAAAGCTCACATCATGACCCAGTGTGGCAGCTCATGCCTGTAACCCCAGTGCTCTAGGAGGCCAAGGTGGGAGGATCACTTGAGCCCAGGAGTTCGAGACCAGCTTAGGCAAAACACTGAGACCCCATCTCTACAAAATTTTTAAAATTAGCTGGGTGTGGTAGTACACGCCTGTAGTACTAGCTATCTGGGAGGCTGAGGTGGTAGGATCGCCCGAGCATAGCAGTTCAAGAATATAGTGCTATGATCATGCCACTGTACTCCAGCCTGGGCAACAGAACAAGATCCTGTCTCTTAAAAAAAAAAAAAAAATCACATCATGGGTGAAATTATACACCAGTCCAGAAGGTATTAATATTTGGCAAAAGGTGACACAGTACTTATTGCCACTAAGCGAGCCTAGCTTTATTCTTAGAGTCACCTACAATTTGCTGGGTATATTCGAAAACTTTTTCTCAGCTTTTAGCTACTTTTGTTGCAAAGACATCAATTAGGTAAACAGTAGCGGGGGAAAAGTGACAAAAATAACAATTTAGTCTTTTGGGGCAAATCTCCCTCTTTGGCAGATTTCAGTCTAAAAGACCAGCATTGGGCTGGCTAGCTAGAAGGCTGATTTCATTCCTGTGGTGAATAAAAACAAAGATGGTATAAGAGGCAGTGCTCCTGATACTGATGAGCAATGACTGCAAGGCAAATAAGCCTCCCTTTAGAGGCATCATCTCTATGTTAAATGAGATCATTCCCTTTCTGTATCTCCAGTCCCTTCTTTTGTCATTTCTTAAAACTTGCAAATACTTCCGATGTTTTTCTTAGTGAATCTACTTGTGCTTGGTAACCACTGGTGGTGTCTAGAGGGAAACAGATGCACTACATTCTGATTCACAACCTTCCCTGAATGAACCAAGAGTGTCATTTCCACTTTCACAGAAAGTGCATAGACAACCATTCAGCAATTGGACACGTTTCTTCCCCCAAAGAGATTTCTTATTATTAATGACTCTGAGTAATACATGCCAGATGATCTATAATTAACATGATTGCCTAGAAATGCCCAAGCCTACTAACTACAGGAATTCTAAAAGTAGTTTATAAAAATAAAACCATGTATAATGTGTAAACTCCTGCCACTTCCCACCTTAACTGAAGACTGAGGTGTATGGGTTGAAGGATTCTGATCTGGACTTGCTTTGTCCCCTGTGTAATGTGCTGCTGCTCCAAGATCAATGGTTTTGGAAGGATTTGCTGTACGCTTGTGTCTGGTTGTGGTGGTCTCTGTGGCCTGTGTGATGTGAATATGCTTTGTCGTCACAGTCTCCTCTTCATCTTTGAATTCACCTTTGGGAGATCTGCCTCTTCTTGCTTTCTTTTCCTCATCGCTGTCGCTAAAAGATATTAAAAATGAGGCAAAATAATAAGACTTGGGATTATTTTAAAATGGAGTCCTCAGTGATTTCAAAGAATTCCAAATGCAGAACTCCAAAATTCTGTACTTTGACTATTTGACAGGGATCAACAGAATGTACTAAGCTGTCTGAATGATGATATGTGTGTGTTGGGGAGGGGAAGTAGGAACACACAGAATTCTCCTTTAGGTAAGTCTAAAAAAAGTGCTACAAAAAGTATTTACATAAATGTGTACAAATAAAAAATGTCTGAAATAACTCAAGTTTTGGTTAATTACAGATTTAAAGCTTAATTAAAAATAAAATAGCAGGATTATTACATCAGAATCAACTAATAAGACCCTAGTAGTTCAAACATATGCATTTGATGACCATTTTCTTGAAATGGATTGTGTGTAAATGGCTACATTTCTGTTTTAATAACACAATTCTGTCATTAACTTTCATATACAAATGCACATATATAATACTACAATTTCAATGGGTACTTTAAAAAATATTATCCTGTCTGAATTCAAATGATTAAACTTTCGTCTGTAAGTACAGAAAAATATGAGGTAATACACTTTACAACTGAGCTCTATTTTACTATAGTTTCAGGAAATCAAACTTTCACATAACTATGGAAATCACTTTGTAAAAAACTTAACTATGTTTAAAATGTTTTTTAAGTAATTCCCTTTCAGTCACATTCAAAAAAATTTTCTTTTTTTAATAGTATAAAAGAAAAAAGAAACTGAAGAGTAAAAAACTGGGTTTTTCATATGCTAGGAATGAAAATATCATTACTAGTCTGTTCACCAGTAATAAGCTATTGGGTTTTTTCTTTTTTTCTGGTGCAAGTAGGACAGAGAGAGAAATTACTTGAAGTATGTTCCATTACCTATATTACTTAATTTTAGAGTAGGTGGTTTAATTTATAAATATCTTGGAATAAAATGCTTAAAATTCTCCTTTAAACTATGACTATTACTGATGCAATTTAACTTAGACTAATCTAAAGTGATTTTTACTTAAATATAAACCAATTTGGAACTTGTATAAATCAAGGATCAAAAAGAATGACTTTCCATACAAGAGCAAAGGGGTTAAATACATTTTTAAGGAACCTACAAGTTGCGGTAAGTGTTCAAAAGCCCTAATTTCTCAACAACAAATGACTTACAAATTCCCACTATCAGTCCTATAAGTAAAACTGAAATTTCTTACCTTTTTGATATCCAATTTTATTTCAGTACAACATAATTTATTTATATGCTGAAAATATAAATCTGACTAGTACACAATGAAATGGAAGCTTCATATCTGATCAATGTTCAAGAATTTCTGAATCTAACAATGAACTAAAAAGTCAGGAATTCTGGTAATATGCAGAGAGGTCACATGCAACTTTGTCTAAAAATTTACTCTTCTATCACAAATACTCCAAAATGAAAAGTCCCTGACATGTCCTATTATTGCTATGATAAATCATATTCACCGTATCTTCACTTTTTTTTTAAACCTAAATACTCTATATAAGAGATTTGGAAACTCTAGGAGATCCTGTCTTAGAGGCAACACAGAGAAAGTAATTAAGGGAGAAATAGAAAAATAAAAAAAGAGAATAGAGAAGCAAAGCCAGAAAAGCAAAACTGAGGACTGAAGGACAAAGGAGAGAAGTAACAACACAAGAACACACACAGTGATCTAACCAGTCTACCCTACCTGATTCCCACACTTCTGCAGGAAATATGCAGAGTGGCCAGAATACGTGGCCACTATGTTTTATAAACCAAGCCAAAAATTTATACATACAGGCCACGAAAACATTAATGAAGGAAAAATAGCACAGAATATTTGAAGTAGGCACCATTTTCCCCAATGTTTAGTATTTATAATTATTATATTCATACTCTTTCAGTATGCAAAAGCTACAAATGCAGTTGTAAAATAGATATATTCAAAGTGCTAGAAATAAGTTCTGGCTCTTCAAAGATCACATTCCAGAAATAGTCTTGAAAAAGAGGCATTCTGGGGATTTAATATGAAAACATACTGAAAATACAAAAAATTTAAATTATATTTTTGGGGTTCTTTTTAGTGATCCCTAAATCTTAACTATTAAGATATTTTGGGGGGCAGGTAAAAAAGAGATGGGATTTAGTTACAAGAATTCATTTGAAGGCTTGGTTCCATCACTAACTGCTTTACTTCAGGCAAGTCCACATGGTCTGATTGAGCCTCAGGTTTCACTTCTAAAACATAAGGGTAAAATTCTGGCTCTACCCTATTTGATAGAGATACTGTGAGGCACAAATGATAAAGGCCTTATAAAACTTGCTTTGCAAATTAAACGTTATACACACTGCCCTTTAAATTGGCAGAAAAATCAGTTAATATTAATAGCTATATTGGTAGGTAAGAACAAAAGGTTAATGCTGCAAAGTTCCAAGTACAGTTTTATGTAAAACTAAATACAAATGCCCTGCCATCAGAAAATGTAGTTAATAAAAACACAGGTCTACACTCAAAAACTTGTGGTTCAAATGCCACTTGGAGTGTTTTCTGGTACACACCAGCACAGAATCACAATGAAATATCATGGGAAGAGTGAAATTTCAAATCCTTTAACTTTTGTTTAAATTTAATACATTAACTTCATTATTCCTCAACAGTATCTTAGATCCCTGGATCATCTAATATCCAAATGAAAAATAATCTGAAGTTCTTACTGGGGAAAAATATTCCAAGGAAAGACTACACAGCTTGAATAAAAATATATAGGACACATGATCAACTTTAGAAATAAGTGGACATGGCAACATGGAAGGTATGTCAATACTAATTGAAAATAATGTTTGACCCAGCGTCTTAAAAACAGCTGCACATTGCTTGCTTCGGTAGCACATGTACTAAAACTGGAATGATACAGAAAAGATTCGCATGGCCTCTGTGCAACGATGATTTGCAAATTCGTGAACTGTTCCATACTTTTGCATAGGGCATTTTAATGACAATGAAACTATTCTCTATGATACTGTAATGGTGGATACTACGCATTTGTCAAAACCTATAGAACTGTACAACTCAATGAGGCCCAATGTAAACTATGACTTTAGTTAATTATCATATAACAATACTGGTTTTTCAACTGTTAACAAATACACCATACTGATGTAAGATATTAATAACAAGAGAAACTGTGAAGAAGGGGAGATGGGTACATGGCAACTCTCTGTATTTTATCCACAATTTTTCTGTGAACCTGAAATTGTTCTCAAAAAATAAAAAGTCTATTAAAAAAAAAAAAAAAAAGAAGCCAAACTTCAGGTAATGCTAATACCCCAAATAAAAACAACAAAACCCCCCAAACCCAGCTGCATAAATTTAGCACCCTTTCTAAGAGCCCCAGGAGGCAAAGTGTTAATACCTGCATCTTTCTGGAGAGTCTTCTCTATCTTTCCTCCGGAACTTGCTGATGGTGTCATCAATTGTGCTTCCAATTTTATCACTCAGTTCACCTAATTTATCACTGAATGGAAAAGCACTCTTGTTTTTATCCCACTCCTCATCCCATTTTGATTTGGGCTCAGGATCATATCTTTCACCTATATAAAGCATTAAAAAAAGAAGCAACGCTAAGGACATTAAATTCAAAAGGAGTCTACAGTCCTAGTCCTTATTTCTGAGGCTTTTCCTCATAATAAAATTGTTTTCAAAGGAAAACAGAAAGCTCCCACAGTGCTGAATCAACACAATTACAGCAAGGCACAGCATGTAATGCCAGTCATTAAGTGGCAGGAATGCAGATTCAAAAGCTTTTGTTTATGAAAACTTACATGACCTTAATGCAAAGCACAGCATATCAGGAAGTTCTCAAAGGCTATTCAAAGTAGCAGTGGAAAAAACAAAAACCAACACAAGCTATATAAGCAAAAGAAAAATGAAAATCTTCTTGTTTTTACAAAAGTCATTTAATGCATTATATTTCATTCCTGTCCTTTAATGATTTTTCAATTTTTAGAAAAATATTGGACAGAAACAATGTCTTAAAATATTCAAACTAAAGGAACTCCACTCTGAATGCTACATGTCCCAATAAGCTGACAGGAGTCAGTAATTCTTATTCTTCAATATCAAACTAGAAAAATAATTCAATGGATTTTCAGGGAATGGGAAAGCATTCTGCAATTACTGTAAAAAGAAAAAAATATTCTAACTATTAATACCAAAAACTACACATACTAGAATGATGAAGTATGCTCAAGCGTTCAGAATAGTGACAACCTACTCAAACACCAATTTGAAATATATGCTGAGACTGGCAAAACCAGAGCCTCTGTGTGAATTTGGGGATGAAGAGAATCATGGCAGTGAACAAAATACCCAAAATGGCAAGATTTGTTTTAGTTCTTGCCTTTAGGAAACTAAAGAGAGAGTGGAATTATGGACACAAAATGAAGCCCTTCCATTTCCATGTCCAAATTCAACTTAAGCAGCAAGAGTGAGAGATACAGAGAAATCACCTGAGGTTTTTTTTTTTTAAAAAGAAAATATTGAAAATGAAGGCAAATTGGGAAGAAAAGGAAAAGGATGATGAGGAACAACAAAATCAAAAGGTGGCAAACGGAACTTTTATTTTAAACTTTTGGTAACAAGTTCTGATGGCACACATGGCATCTGGAGATTGAAAAAAACCATTTTGCTGAACTGCCTGCTAAAACTGCAAAGCTAAAATTTTCTGTAAGAGTTTAAGGATTTTAAAATATATCTACTGAATCTGGAAATGACCATCAACTTAAAGAAAACATGGCACAATGAAGTTTTCTAGACAAAAGTTAAACTAGGATGGTTTTTTAAAAATAAATGATTTCCCAAAAATTTGTATATATACATCAAAAACAATGTAATGAACTACACTTTGAAAAGAAACTTACAGGAAAAATAAAAGTGGATGAATAGTTAAGTTGTTAGAGTGGTGGGCATCACACTTAGTGCTAAAGATATTGGATATTTTTAAGACATTATTAACATTAGAATGAAAAAACATACAAAATCACTAAAGTTGCTTAGTTAAGTCTCAATAATATAAAACATGAACAATAATTTTGTCAAGAATGTGATACAAACACACGGGATGTTCAACTCTACCTCTAATGCAGATGGTGCAGTTAGTTCGTTGTCACTTACTCTGAAAACCTACTCAATTTTCTAAATTTATCTGATATAATTAAATGTGTTGGGAAAAAGAGGGATACAAACAAGCAGGATGGGAAAATAAGTTGCAAGTAGCAATTTCAATTCAAAAACACATTAAATTGCTATAGGTACTTTGAAAAAGCTAAAGAATAACTACTTGGGTAAATAATCCAAAAACCTTAGTCCCCCAAACAAATAAAAACCCTAAAACACATTTGTATGTTCTAAGAGAAATATTCTTGCCCAGTTCAAGAACTGACTTTTACGTGAGGCTTCAACCTAAAAAAGGGAATTTTTTTTTGCTGTTAGAAACATCCTTAACTAGCAAATTAAGTGCAGTATTTTTTCTTTCAGGGTAGGCAAGCAGAGGAGCAAATGAGTAAAGATATTTTATAGGTAATCACAAAATAATATAAGATTTTTACATAGTTCCATTGAAGAAGTTATAAGGTCTCAACATAATTCAAATACAAAGAAACTTAGATACAGGTAGGGAGAGCTGGAGAGCCCCAAGTCACAGCTGCTAAGATACACAGCACTGTATTGTCTATATATACACAAAATGACCAGGAGATTGTCAGAGCTCACAGAAGACAGAATGAATCCAAAGGGACATGCTAAAACAGAGAGTTGTTTTACGTATTTGCGTCAAGCACCTAGTACCCTATTTTAGAAAAACTACATTCTACTATTACATCAAAAATAAATATAAGAGATGAATGTTCTAGTTGCTGTTAAATGTGTTAGGAACAATAAAGTGATAGGCACAGATGAAAAACTGGCAGTATCAACAGTCACCTTTTTCTATGTTAAATTCTGCATTGCTTAAGTAAGGGAAGAGAGACTGAGGCTGGACTGACTTATAGGAAGCTTATCTGGTTTGGGTCAAAAATAAAGATAAAATTGGTTTCAAATTAGAAAGATGACTCTCTTGATCAAACTTTATATTTTCATGCTCTAAAACTGTGAGTTATAGAAATCTTTTTTTCCCTTCTTTTCTAAAAGATGGTAACCCTAAGAGGGAAGAGTATACAGTATACATTTGCTTTATTCTCTACATGTCACCTCAAAGTTTGCAGTCATTTAATGAGCCATTAATGGTTAAAATTACATTCTTGAATCCACAAAAGTTAAAAATAAACAGATCCCAAGATCCATGTGATAGAAAGCAAAATGACTATTGTGTATATTTTAGTATTCTATGCATTCCTGGAAAAAGAAAATAACATTCTGTTTTTTGCTATTTCAATGATTTTTAAAACATACCCAAGAAGCTACGCTGATGCTTAGGTGTCTTTGATACTCACTGTATCTGAATCCTCCAACACTGTCTGAGGAAACCCCAACATATTTGTCTTTGTTCTTCTTTGCTTTCTTTCGCTCTTCACGAAGCCTGTCGTCATCCTGGGCAAATTCAACCAATTCCTTCACCTTCTGGCGAATATTTATACCTTGATCCTTGCCATGCTCATCTGTGAGGATGGTAAGGGAGAAACAAAACCTTAAGAATTCACTTAATATGTGACAATTATGTCTTTAAGACAGAAACACAGATACCAAAACTTCAACATAAAAAACCAACTTCAATATTTAATAAATAATAAAAAGAGGCAAACTGTGCTATTTAACTTTGTCATTTCCTCCTTAGCAAACCCTAAGTTCTAAAATGAAAGTTTGGCTTACAGGAGCATGTCAAGATGACTATAAAGGACCACAGATAATGGTACTACGCGAGGTCAATTAAAGAACCACTGAAAAAGGATCACTGACGATGACCACAGGAAATGGACACATTCATAAATGTTATTTTTTCTATTGTATTTTAACAAAACAAAAACCACTTTAACATTTTCATAACTCAAAAGCACCCAAATGTCTTGGTTTCCCCAGTACAAGTCTGGGAACACTAATTACCACTAATAAGCTTTAGTGAGGCTCAAAAACTGAAATTTTGAAGTGCTCACACAACTGGGGTACACTACAAAATGAAACGTGCTTCATTCTCTAGCCTCTTTCACATTCAAAACACACTCTGGCCTTACTGCCTTTGCACAGTAAATATTATTTGGTGGGAGGGAAAAAACCCCAGCTTCAAACAGATGTGTGTGTTTTGGAGCTCTAACCTTTTCTTCCCATATGATTAAAGCTATTCCTTTATGGACACCACAGGGGACCAGTCTCCAGTGCATATTTTAATATAAACCCGAACACTCATGTTGTGTTGGTTCTGTTGTTATTAGCCAGTCTTTTCTGCAAGTTCTTGTCTTCACTAATTAATACTCTAGGGCCCCACGTCTTGGATTCTGCACTCGTCACATAACCAGCAACAGTCACATTCTAATTAGAGCAGAGAAGCTTCTAAGCTGGTTCAGGTGACTGACAACTCCAACTACTGTTTTAATTTGCTTATAAGGTTTTTCTATTGCTCACCTACAAAGTGGTAATTTTCCAGGGATCGCAAATCATAAATGTGTTCTCTGGCACTTGTAACAACACGCTCTGATCCATTCCTTATGAGGTAAGCTAGGAGCAGCAATGACTGTAAAAATACAAAGCACCAAATGATTTAACGAAATAAATTCTGGTAGAGCTTTCGTAAGTGGTTAAAAAAAAATACTTCCAACATTAGCAAATAAATAATCTTCATGGTGGTAGTGGAGGGTTTCTTTACCTTACCTTACACTTTAAACATACAGTCTAATGCTTAATCTGAAATGCCTCTTATATTAAGCATAGTAAATAATTATAAATTGTCCACTAGGTGCTATCAAAAGATCTTTAAAAATTAGTAATTCTGATGTTCAAAAATATTTTTATCTATGATATAAATGAACAATAAGGTTTTAGAAAGCTGACTCAACTTTTACTTTTTATCTGAGCATTACAGAACTAGGAATTATTAGAAACATCAGAAGAATTATTTGTAATTACATGATCCCATAGCATTTTCCCCAGATCAAATTTAATTTTGAGGTTAATGATGCAGATTTTGCTTCAAAAGGTTGCTGCCAACAATTAAAAGAAAAAAACTAAATGTTTAAGAAAATTTTGTTAAAATGTGAATTTAGAATGACTGCTAATGAGCATGGAGTTTCTTTTTGGGGTGATGAAAAGGTTCTGAAATCATACAGTAGTTACTCCTGCACAACTCTGTGAATACACTAAAACTCACCAATTGCACATTTTGAACTTAACCTTGCTTGGAACAAACCTCACTTAAAGATGATTAGGCATACAAAACTCTAGTTTGGTGAAATTGAGGGGCACAAAACCTTATCCTACCAGTAATTTACAGTCATGCATTACTTAATGAAGGAGATATGTTCTAAGGAATGTGTTAGTAGGCAATTTTGTTGTTGTACTAACATCACAGAGTGTACTTACACAAACCTATATGGTATAGCCTACTACACATCTGGGCTACAAACCTGTACAACATGTTACTGTACTGAATGCTGTGGGCAACTGTAATACAGTGGGAAGTATTTGTGTATCTAGACATATTTAAACATAGAAAAGGTATAGTAGAAATATAGAATAGTCTTATAGGACACCACCATCATATATGCAGTCTGTTGTTAACTAAAATGTCCTTATATGGTACTTGACTGTATTCTTTAAAAAAGTAATTTGCTCAACAATTAAAAAAAAAACCTCTAATTTTAAAAAGAAAATTTAATTTACAGAAATTTCAATGATTTCATCACACACCATACGAGCTGAGGGAGTAACAACAAATATTTTCAGAAACAAACAGCATAAAATACATGGAACTAAAGCATAGACTGTCAATCCTGAAAGCCAGAAATGTTGCTAAGTTTTACATATAAATGTTTTATGTCATTTTGGAAAACAGAAAAACTTATTCTGAGTAGCAAGAAAATATGGTGGGTATAGAAGAACAGATGACTATGTTGTTTCAGAATTCTGCATCATATGAGATCAAAACTAAATGAAAGGAATCCAATGAAGAGTATACAGTCACAAGTTTAAAATGTTAGAATTTATGTCTAATATGTTTTAGGATCTTCTAAATATATTTTGAACTAACATTTTTGAGTGCAGAATACTGGGATAATTCTACCATAAATTAGATAAATTTTTATATAGACATGACAAACCACATTAGACTATAGTTTTCACCTTAACTGCTCATACACTAAACATGCATACTATTACAGATTCATTACTTTTGACAACCATAAATATATCTTAGTAGGAAAAATCTTAAATAAAATAAAAATACTCAACATTTAGAAGTATTATTAATTTTTAATATTTTGCATTAAAAATAGTTGTTTGTGATGACTAAAAAACAGAACACAAATAACAAATCTGCTTCTTCCATCTGTTTTAGAAAAATTCTATTCTAGGATTTAATGTGTTTCAAAAACCATTTATGTATATATACCTTAAATTTTAAGCATTTGTTTTCAACACATCAAGTAATTAAAACAGATTTATGTCCATACCTTATACACTCTTCTCCAATTTTTTTTGTTGTCTTTTAACATTCGTGACCAAAGCATGTTCATAAGTTCTGGAAATTGTTCATACATAAATGTGGCCCTGAAAAAAGAATAATTTTCCTTAAGAATTTGCAATATATTAATTTTGACAGTAGATGGCAGGCTTGTTCCAATTTACTGTGTTTCTCCAAAGAATTTTGAAAATTAATAAGCTTAATTCAAAAAATTTAGATGATATACTTTCTGGAAAATGTTTTTCCTATATTTTATATGTTGCCGAGCGCATTTGTGTGTCCCACTGATTAATATCAGACTTTGCAAACTCTTCATTCACTGGCATAGTGGCCCAGATGTTCATTAGGAAAAAAATTTTTGCAACTTTACCTCAAGTTATTTTATATTCATTTGTCAAAACTTTACATGGTAAGCTATAGTAAGTCTCAAAACAATCACTAAAAAGGAGTAATTTTGTTCCGTTTTTTGAGCTCATTTTTAAGGGGAATGGACCTTGCATAAAACTTTCTACATTATTATCTTAAATGATTATGCAAAATTTATATTTGGCAGCTAAATAGTTTAAAACTGAAAGCAAATTTCACATTTCTGTGTAAAGATACTTTGATTTTTTCTGCACTGCTGAGTCAAATTATCACTTACTTGGCAATCTCTCCCATGAGTTGCCCAGAAGGTCCCCAAGGATCATCATTCGTTGCTTCTCGAACCTTAGACTCGATCTCTGAATAATTCATAACCACATTGGTGCTGCAGAGGAAAAAAAATGCACGCACATACGCACAAAGATTAGCATCAAAACTGAGAAACACATGAAAACTTAATAATGACACTACTGGGTGTCCTAATGAGCTACCTCTACAGGGTGGGAAAGAAAACATCTTTTGTGCACAAGCTAACCCAAGGACACTATATAACGCGTTTAAGTTATCCTTAAGAAAATTTTACTATTCCATTAGCCTTCAAGAATACGGATGAGAGACTGCATTAAAGCTGGCATTAAGTCCAGTAAAAAATGGCTTTGGGTAAAATTAAAAAGAAACTGAACATGCTAGAGTCTATTATAAAACTAAGTGGTCAGTTTCCTGACCATACCTGGTTTACATCAGGCTTATGTTTCTGCTTACAGAAATTCTGTAAATTAAGCAAAATTATATAACAGCTGAACACTATCTATATCATGTTTTAAAAAAAGGAATGATAAACAGAGCCACTATGAACAGCTACGTAATCTTTTAGTCTTTTTTCACTTCCTATAAATTTCCATGTCATTATATAGTCACCGTAACCCTCACTATTATTGGCCACATAATATTCCATCGGAAGATAGTATAATGTCTTCAACTTTCCCTTAAGATTTCAGCAATGATCAAGAATATGGGTGGTAGGAGTCAGAAAGATCTGATTCCAATCACACTCCCTTTTATAACCTTTGGCAAAATTATTTTAATTATCTTAATCTCGGTTTCCTCAAACATAAAATGGGACTAAGTTAGAATACTACCTCAAAGGATAGCTTATCAAATGGTGTTTAGCACAGTTTCTGACATATAGGAAGTACTCAATAAATGTTAGCTATTATTATTAAATATAATAACCACCTACTAGGGGAATTTAAAAATATTAAATAATAATTTATAAGAAAGGATTACCTTTGGAAAAAAATACCTTAAAATATGTAAGATAGTTAAATATCTGGTTTGTTAAAATGGAATTTCTCATGCTTATATGAATTTAAGAATTCAAAGACATTCTGAGAAGAAATGACATACTGGACAAATGTGACATATATATAGTACTCTTCATTTGACATCTAAAATTCTAATTATTATTGAATAACTGTTATAACAGATGCCTGTGAATATGGCAATGCAAATCTTCCACTTAAAATTAAATCTTAGAAATGGGTAACTATTACACACCCCCCACTTTTGCTATATGGTTTTTCGGCCATCAAAAAGTTCTATTTTTAAAATAAATAAGGTTTGTTTGAAACTGGCACTCGAATCTTTTAAATATAAATAAATATAAATTTCAAATTTATTGCAAACACTTTAATTTCTTTACCTTTAAAGAAGAAACCAATAAACAGGTTTGGGTCAAACTTTAAAGGAACCATTATTCACATAAATGTGACTTGCCAAATCACTGAATAAATCTGGCTTCTAGATTTAAATTCAGAACACTGTTTTACTAAGGAAAAAAGTGAAATCCTATTATTTTCTTTCAAATCTCAGAGAAAGCTGCCTCTTAAAATATCCACTAATTTGATAAAATAAATACAAATTCTTTCTCTGGTACTAAAATAAATTCATAATCCCCACAGTCCCCCTTCAAAATTTAAGACTACTAATGAATAAATTTTCACAAAAACCCAGTAATGGTTCTATGGACAATGATTTTTATGTATAAATGTAGAAGAATAATTTTCCCCCTAATTTCATCAACAATGGAGCCAAAATAAAACCAAGGCAGCCAATAACAATTAGGATTAGGATTAGCAATTTAGGATGCCACAAAATGATGGATTTCAGAATGCTTTTATTTATCCTGGTGGCTGAAGAATGTGTGGCTTAGGCAGTTAAAAGTGTCAAAATGCAGCTGTGAAAATGAACAATAGCAATTAGGATTATAATTCACCCAAGCATTTCATTACAAAGAATGCACTTGAAATCTCTTTGCATTGTTTCATTTGTTGGAGAACAAGATGAAAGGAGTTAATCTCCAGTCCATGTACATGAAATATTTTTACCAGAGCCTTCATAAATGCTGTAGCTTTCAGAACACTACTTTCCTTGTTCCAGCTACAAAGGTCCATGGGTCAAATGAGAAAGGTCTTGTTTCCGTAACCCTTCACAAGATTCTTAGCTGAAGGCCTGTGGGTTTGAATGCTGTGTGTTTAGAGGGAGAAGTGGCAAAGAGCCAATAATTTAAGATTCTCCTTATTTCTTTGTTTGAAAAACAACGGGAGCCATCAGAACATACTCGAATTTTAGTTACAAAGTATACCCACAGACGGATATGGCAACTATTAATACTAATGTAACAACAAAAAAATAACAGAACACTCCCATGGAGAGAATCAGGCTTTATTTTAAAGCTATTTTCTAATGAAACTGTTGCTTTCAGAAACTGGAAAGAACTCTAAGATTAGATCTGATGGTCTAAAGAATTCCAAAACAAAGTATTTTTAAGCTTCACTTAATTCAGAAACAAATGTAAACTAACACAAAACAAAACAACACTGTATAGTTTGGCCTTATTCCAGGTCATTTCAAAAATAAGCATTTCTAAAAAGGTAGAAATGGCATTTTGGTCCTTCCTTTCTCATGTTTCCTATTGCCCATAATCCATGCCCTACCCATATTCCAGTGACCTTTTTAAAAAAGGAAAACAACCCCCTCCCCCTCCAAGAAAAATAAAAAAATTTATGTCCAGATGTGAAAGGAAAAAACAGCTAGTTTAATTCTTAAAACTTCCTACGACTGACACAAATGTCTTAAGACTAGACATTTCAGACGCTAGAGGGAGCTCTCTCAACAGGTTTTTAAATAGACACAAAATCCAGACAAAGGTCTAGAATCTGTTCTGAAAACAAAATTACAGAAAAAGACCAATAAATTTCACACCATTTAGATTAATCCTATATTCAAACAAGTGACTTCTGTACTTTCACCAATCCTAGACTGAGATTCCTGACTTGAAAATTTTAAAAATTATCTCCTCATACTCAGTTTTAAAAGAATAGTACAAGGCAACCATTATTAAGACCTTTTGTTAAAGACTCAAAGTCTTTGGATACAGACTTTTCTACCTACATTTCTTTTCACATAATTATCATTATAACACTGAGAAAGCAAGCAAGAATACTCCGATGAAACACCAAAAAAATTTTCTGTGTATTATTTTAAACCAGCCTAACAGTGGTATCAAAAAAGAACTTGACCCACAAAAATGTCTAATGGTTTTTAATTATTTCTGATGATCACCACCAATAAATACCTTTTACCTCTAGGTTTTTCCTCAAACATAAACAGACATGAGAATGTAATAATGGAGAAGGGAAAAGTAAAAGAAGAAAAATAATTTTAATAAATGTGGCTGTATTTTTGAAATTTCTTCACTAGCATTAAAAAGTTATCTGTAATTTTGAGAACAATCTAATAGTCACCAGAAAGCACAAAATGAGCCCTTCTCATGTGTGCTCTAGGTTTATTCGATATGTAAATTTTCTCTTTGCTGAAAACAGAAGTCTTGAAACGGGTGACTGGAAGAAGAGGTTTCTCTGTCCTGATAATGACAGATAATGATTAAGATCACGGTGTTTAAAGGTAACAGTAAGTACTACTACAGGATAAGCAGTGTAACTGGTAACAAATACCAAAACTTAAGGGACTCTAATGTTAGGCAAAAAGAAAAGGGAGAAAGGAAGGGAAAGATGGAGGGAATGATCAAAGAGTGAAAAATACGAGGCGAAAAATCCACAAATACAATCATTATTGTTTATATTTGTAAAACTGTTCACTGCTTCCACAGTGCTTTTTATCCACTTTCACATTTGCTCCTCACAACACCCCCAGCAACAGGTGGGACAGGACTAAGGACTTAACTCTGCACAACCAAGCACCACACACTCACTGGATCTTTAATGCCAACTGCTAAGTTACCATCCTTAAGTTCTGCACGCATGTTTCTATAGCTAACGCGCCATTAGTCAAGGGTCGATTATTCAGTCTGTAAGCTACTACTAGTTAGTGTTCATTGTGGCCCTCCTCTTTATTCCCTATTTTCTGCTTATTTGACCACTTGATGCTGATAAAATACCATGTTATTTTACTTGAAAAGTTGGGTCCAGCTTTTAGGGGCAGAATTGGTTAAGATAATCAACGCTTCTTCTGCAGTAAGAATAATCAGTAAAATGATTAACAAGAAAAAAACGAGCAGTCCTTACTACTGACATTTTTCCTTCTTAAAAACTCAAGAGGCTGGGCATGGTGGCACACACCTGTAATCCTAGCACTCTGGGAGGCCGAGATGGGCAGACTGTTTGAGCTCAGGAGTTCGAGACCAGCCTGAGCAAGAGCGAGTCCCCGCCTCTACTAAAAAATAGAAAGAAATTATCTGGACAATTAAAAATATATAGAAAAAATTAGCCAGGCATGGTGGCGCATGGCTGCAGTCCCAGCTACTCGGGAGGCTGAGGCAGGAGGATCGCTTGAGCCCAGGAGTTTGAGGTTGCTGTGAGCTAGGCTAACGCCACAGCACTCTAGCCTGGGCAACAGAATGAGACTCTGTCTCGGAAAAAAAAAAAAAAAAAAAAAAAAAAGCTCGAGAATATGCTTTGCTAAAACAAAACTATACACCAAGAAAAAAGGTAACGTATAGGTATAATGTGGTCCTAATTGCTAATAAAGGAGTAAGGAAATTGAAACAGATGGATGTAGTAAAAAGTATTTTTCCCAGCTTGCCTCTTTAATTTTCTTTTTTTAAAAAATGAAGTCCAATGAGTCTATATTTTTCATATGGGTTCTTCCTTTTGTATTAAGCTTATTATAAAGACTTCATTCACCCTGAGATCAGGAAATATTTTCTTTGCAACCTTTAAATGTGTTTTGTCATATATATGCATACACACACTCTCACTCCGACACAGAGATAGAAACAGCAAGAGACAGACACAGACATAACTTAGTCCCAAGCAATAGTTTTAAATAATGGTATTTTTTTCTTTATTTTTCTGTCTTTTCCAAATTTTTTCCCATGAGTATTACATTGTAACCAAGGGAAAACCATTAAAGACCATTAAAAATATAACTCGAGTACTATATAATCATTAGCTAGATTTTAACTATTTACAGGCAAGACTATATGAATATTATTTGTACTTCCAATACTGTGTTTTATCAGGCTACTAAGTACAGCAAACTGCTAACTAAAATATATGCATATGTACTAAAATATGTACACCAAATGCTATGTTGTGTAAAACCACAGGGAACAATTTAAGTACCTAATTTTCACATTAACATGATTTTTTAAAAACTACTAGGGAAGAATGATTCTTGACATCAAAACCTATATTTAAAAGTCACCTCTTAACCTCAATGCCACAAAGATTTCAGAAAAGGTACTTTTATAATGAAGTTTTATAAAATAATTATGCTCCCTATTAAGTATGAATTTAAAAAAATCTTTTTAAACCATAAAACACCCATAAAATGAACACTCAAGAAGAAAGTTTCCTCAGGTAACAAGTCACTTAAGCTGGAAACATTTGTTCTTTCTTTTATGTTCCTTGCCAAAACATTAGAGAAATAGTTTTAAGAATAACTCTAAAAGCTTGATAATGGACCTTGTGATATTCATTTTTTATCAGGGGATGACCTTTGCCACATTACCCTCATTTGCAAGCTGAACATTTTATAGGTTTAATATTCATATTTTAAAACCGAGTTACATCTCATTACAGTCCTGTGTCCTGTGAACAGTATCAAATTTACGGTCAACAGTCAAGAAGTCTACTACTCCTAAATTCGACAAATACATTACTTTCATTGTTAGCAGAAAATCTGAGGCTCTATAGAAATGTTGTGAGCAGGTGGAAAAACTGATAGTCCACATGGATGGATATTTATTATCCATCAAAAAAAATATCATTGATCTGAAAATGGAACACACAGCAACGAAAAATACCTTAACACAAGCAACAACATGGCTCAATAGAAGAGTTAATTTTGCTATCGCAAATATTATACTTAGTGCTAAAGCAATAATAAACTACAGTACTTCCTCCATGTCATAAGAAAACCAATAAAATAAATTTCAGAAAAGTACAGAAAAACCAAATACAACCCTAAACCTGGCTGCTTTCTCTCTAATGCTGCCCTCTCTACCAAAAAAGATATACATAAGTAAATAAAAGGTGAGAAGAGAGGAAAAATATACGTAATAGCAACTCCTTAAGCAGAGAAGTGAAACAAACTCACTTAGAATTCCACAACTAGTAAATGGCATATGTTAAAACTTGTTAGGTCTTTTAATTCCAAAGCCCATTTTCTATTACGCTACACTGCCCTAAAATTAGAGAAGTAGTAATATTATCAGATCTAAATAAAAAGGCCTATTATTAGTTAATATGTAAGAGGACATCAAATGCAACGTCAAATTATGCTACTAAAAGAGCTAAATGTTGAACTAACGTTAAGAAAAAAGATATATTCTCAGTCATGGAAATTACATTTTTTGGTTTTAGTAAATACTAATATAAACCATCCAACTGAAATGGAGGAAACCAATGTTCTCTTATCTCACACATGTACAGTTAAAAGAAAACACCCATTTGATTAGGGAAAAACCAAAACCTGAGACATCTAAAATCTGAGGCTCTCTCTATCTGTTCTGCAATAACAAGATTTCAGAAAAGAGTAACCTGGTTCCTTAAAAAACATATAACCTTTTTCGATCCAATGATATAACATATATGTGGGTTGCTCACATGCATATTATTTATGACTTCAATTATTTACACAGAGGACTATGCCAGATTATGCACCTTCTGTTTCTGTCTTTACTTTTCAAGAGGGAACACTAAAATTCTAAATGCTGAAACACGAAACTTTCTGCTTTTTAAAATAACCATCAAGAATTTACATTGCAATATTATACCCCATCCTTTACCTATCTCAGTCAAAAACAAAAATACTAAGATCAAATAAATAAAAGAGCAGCTTACTGCCAGGCTTTGAAGGAGGAGGGGGGAGACCCATAGTCCTTTTTAAATCTACTTTTAGATTAATTCTGGACAAAGAAAGACCAAGTTAGTTACTATAACTGGGTACCTAAAACATCTTTAAAACATGGTACGGACAAAAAAAAACTGCCTAAGTACAAATTCAAGCTGTCTGCCTGACAGTAAAAAAATCACAGAAAATGCATTAATGTTCAAAAACACCACTTCCAGTTATTCACTTCCTACATGACATAAGACCACAGAAAAATACCCCTAATTGGTGTAACTGTTTTTGAAATTCTAATTGTTTTGGAGCTGTAAAATAATTAAGGACTGTATTCTTTTCTAAGCCAAATGCCATTCTCATATCAATTCTACTACCAAATACTTTGCTTCATTCTGACAAATGCTGGCCTTCGATTTCAGTAATAGTTCAATACAGTATTATCACGAGGGCAAAGAACTGAACCACAGAATTTTAATCACTCTTGGTGTTTTCCTACTACTAAACACTTCCTACAACAACTACTGTTGATTGATATGGCTTGATATTCTTATAATCTTAACTCATTTTTTGACTGTATTTGTACTGTTTACAAAGTAGAAAGATAAATATTATAAAGTTGTTTTCTAGAAAAGCATTTTTCAGTTTTGGTGGAAGGAAGGCGGAGGAGGAAGGGGGAGCAAATGAACACTGAACAATAGTAGGAAAAAAATAAAGCTATAGAACAAACGCATAGGCCAGGTGCAGTGGCTCATGCCTGTAATCCTAGCACTCTGGGAGGATGAGGTGGGATGACTGCTTGAGCTCAAGAGTTCAAGACCAGCCTGAGTAAGAGCAAGACCCCGCTTCTACTAAAAATAGAAAAATAAGCCGGGCACTGTGGCACACACCTGTAGTCTCAGCTACTTGGGAGGCTGAGGCAGGAGGATCGCTTGAACCCAGGAGTTTGAGGTTGCTGTGATGTCACTGCACTCTAGCCAGGGTGACAGAACAAGATTCTGTCTCAAAAAAAAAAAAGAAAGAAAACCAAAAACGGACAAACCCTTAACATTCTTGTGGATCTTCAAAATTATGAAAATGGAAATGTCTGTACAGACTGACAATCGCCCAGAATCAATCAAAAGTTAAAGTATCCTGTGCATATTATATTTCCTCACCACAGGGTAACCAATAAGTAGAGTTACCAAAGTTTTATTTCTCAGGTAAGAAACTTTTGCATAGGAGAACACTTTTCATAATTATTGATTCCACATAGATTTGATCGTGTCAAGCTACTGCCAAACTTGATGTGTTCCTCTCTAAATATATATAACATACTTACTTTCTGTCTTTGGACTGTCATTTTCTTACTCTACCACATTCACTACTAGCACTAGAGTTTGGCTTTCTATGAATTATTTTTTCCACAAAGAAATTAAGTTGTTACCACAGCCCCAGAACTGAAGAACAAAGCTGAGTTATGAGATAGATACCAATGACTGGCTTAGTTAAGCAACTTGTTCCCATACATGCATGTCAGATTTGGATCATAACAAAATTATAAATTATTTTCTGTTAAAAACATTTCTGGATCTGTTTTAAAAAGTCAAAACTTTGAACAGAAACATCTATCGAGAACCTAGTGCTTTACAAAGGATGGATAAACAAAAAATGTAATGCAAAAGAAATGTAATCTGAAAACTTTGATCTAGTAGGGGACATTCAACAATTTATACCATACTTTCTCTTCTAATCTCTAAAAATACCCATTACAGATTATCAGTATTACGAATAGTGTTTATCTAAAAATTTCAAGCTTAAAAACAGCATTTCAAATCCCTACAATTTCAAACTGTACATTAAAGAAATACTTGGTCTCTTGCTTATATTAGAGTTTATGTAAAATTCCTGGAAAATTTCCAGTATTGATTCAATAGCAGTTTGGATGGGGCAAAATTAACCAAACTCACACTTAGAATTTCTGAGAGTCCTAAGAACTGGTATGTTCGTCCTAAGTATAAAATTGTCCTAAAATACAATTAGCAGAAGTCATAAATCTTAAGAATTATTTTCCAAAAAGCCCCCACAATCATTATTTTACAGTTTATGTAGAATTCAAGGTCAGAAAAGATTATACTAAAAATGAATAATCTAAATTTAGTTTCAAATGATAATCCTTTCAAAAGGATTAGAATGTATACATAAATCAATCACTAAAAAGACATAAACTTATAGAAGCAGGGACTAAATAACTCATTTTATACAAAAGGTCATTAAATGTTTATAGCCCAACATGCAGTCTCCTGGAAAATGCTAGAAATCACATATAATTATTTTAATACCTCGAAAAATATACGGATTGATCCAAAACAAAAGTACTTAAAACAGGATAATAGTGGGATTTCTGCTCCTTAAAGTCTGTATTTTAATTCTTCTTTCCAAAAGGTGCCAACCTCTTGATCGCTATTAAGCATGACTTAAACTGGCAATTTTTCCAAAATCGTTTAGTAATTTATGTAACAGATGTTCAATGAAAACTGCATGAATAAGATAAGCCAAGAAAAACATCCTGATGTCCACAACTAAATTATGACCTGTGGGAGGAAGAAACTATAAAACTATTTCCTCTTCCTTACAACTTCAGTGGTTAGCAATACCAAATAAAATAACCTATTTGATAGCAGCCCATTTCCAGTATTAAAATCGGCCTAGACCCCAGGAAACTGTTCCAAAACACAAGTCCGCACTAAAGAAAAATATTGTACATTTATGTATTTTCATAAATTGCTTCATCTACTATGGCTATTTTTATAAAAACAGAGTAATATGTGTATTATTGATCAATAATTTATTAAAGATTATTAGGGCCTTAATCTTATCTCTGGCATATACTAACTCTGATCCCTGGCCAAATCAACCACTGTGTGCTTCAGTTTCCTCTCTGAAAGGTCTCTATGTACTACTATTATTACAGAGATTAAATAAAATGATATGTATAAAAGCATTTAGCACATACAGTGCTCTGCTGTTATTTTGGGGTTGAAAATAATCAGCCTAAACATGACCCCTTATGAGTCAAACTGGCATAATACTTATTACTTACCCACATTTTATTCATTGCAAAACTTTACAGTCATGGTAACAAGTCACCTATCTGACCCAGTGCACACACCAAAATTAAAATTTCAGGGAGAGAACTAAACAACAAGGCAAAAATGACTCTACTGCTTAAGAAATGGCTGAAGAATTGAAAATGAATATTACTAAAGGCAAGAATCTATTAATGCAAGTCACAGCACAGAAAACTCCTAACAACCAATATGTTCCTCATTAGTATAAAATTATCCTAAAATATAACCAGAAGTAATAAATCTTAAGAATTTTAAAAAACCCACAGAAAATCTTAAGAGTTCATATTTTGAAATTCATTCTCCTTAATAATCTGATGGACCACCAAATGTGAGCAAGGGTTTTATTTTATATTAAGCAGCAATTTCTCATTTAGTCATAAGTCTGATAAAATAAGCAAAAAGTCTCTAACTTTTTTGGATTCACTAAAGTAACTCATTCACATCAACTACTGGAGTTGCATATCCCATAGCAAATTACACCAAAAATAAAGACTTTTAAATTATTAAAACATGAAGGGAAATTATCTAGCATGAAGCTTATATTTACAATTTAGGAATATAAAAAGCAGAATTCTAAGCTTTCGACATGCTGAAAATAAGGTCCATATAATTTACTCTGAGGTGTCTGGCTGAAAAAAGGGAGAAGGGCCATGATATTTAGTTTCAGTACTGTGTTTCCTCCACAAAACAAAAACCATTACACTAGGAAATGGCTAGATGACTGGGTCTTGATGGTTTATATGGAAGTGCTTCTGCTCCCCCTCTAGCACGGGGGCTGCTGCTATTATGACCTGGGCAGCAGATGACAGGCTCACAGAAAAGCTCTCGACATAGGCTAGTCCCAAGACGCTAAGGAGTTATTTTTCAGAGAGGCACTCTGGCAGCAGTCAGATCGGGGGAGGTGTTTTATGACCAGCAAGAGGGAATAATAAACTGTGTGGTTTAGGGAAGTAAGACGTAAAGTAGCTTCCAAATGTGGCAACGATGATACTTGGAACAATGTAAGCAACAGGCAGAGAAGGCGGAGGCAGCTACCACTAGAAAATTCTTTTCCTTCCATGGCCACAGAAAAAAAGCTCTCACGACACAAAATTGTGTGAATACTAACAATTATATAAGAACACATGTGCATGTAAGCAAAGCCTGGAAGGACAATAAAAAGCCACATTAGGCCGGGCGCGGTGGCTCACGCCTGTAATCCTAGCACTCTGGGAGGCCGAGGCGGGTGGATCGCTCAAGGTCAGGGGTTCGAGACCAGCCTCAGCAAGAGCGAGACCCCCATCTCTACTAAAAATAGAAAGAAACTATCTGGACAACTAAAAATATATATATAGAAAAAATTAGCCGGGCATGGTG
>RJWJ010006788.1:40788-60912 GCA_004363605.1 Indri indri | reverse complement strand
TGAACCTTCTAGTTTTGTTCTTCTTTTTCAAGGTTTTCCTCCCCGCCCCTTGGTTATTTAGGGTTCCACAAGATTCCATATGAATTTTAGGATAAATTTTTCTATTTCTGCAAAAAAAAAAAAAAGTCATTGGGATTTTGATAGGGATTGCATTGAATTTCTAGATTGAATTTCTAGATTGCTTTGAGTAGTATAGACACCTTAACAATATCTTTCGATCCATAAAAACAGAAAATCTATTTATTTGTGTTTCATTTAATTTTTTTCAGCAATGTTTTATAGTTTTCAGTGTACGTATCTTTCACTTCCTTGGTTAGTTCATTCTTAAGTACATTATTTTTCTGATGCAAATATAAATGAAGTTGTTTTCTTAATTTTATTTTTGATTTATTCGTTGTTAGTATACAGAAATGCAGATGATTTTTGAGTGATGATTTTGTATCCTGCAACTTTGCTGAATTCATTTATTAGTTCTAAAAGTTTTTTTTGTGTATATATGGTATCTTTAGAGTTTTCTACGTATAAGATCACATCATCTGTGAACAGAGATAATTTTACTTCTTCCTTTTCAATTTGGATGCTTTTAATTCCTTTTTCTTGCCTAATTGCTGTAGCTAGAACTTCCAGTACTATGTTGAATAGAAGTGGTGAAAATAGGCATCCTTCCCTTGTTCCTGATATTAGAGGAATAGCTTTCCGTCTTTCATCATTGAATATGATGTTAGCTGCAGACTCTATTTTTAAATGTTAACTATTTCATGTCTCAATCTCCTTCCAGTCTGAAATCATACTACAGTAATTTTACTTCTTTTAAGACATGTTTCTATGCAAAAAGCAACTTACTGGAATGCATCCTCTCCCTTGGTTTGTAGATGTTTAACAAGACATGGTACCAGAGTGCATCAGAGTGTGTGCTTCATTATTATTCCTCAGTTTTATTGTTGATGTTCCCTCTACTACCTTCACAAGGTTAATTAACCACCAGATGCTCTTTGTTCATCACTATTTCCTTCTCTTGGGTTCAAATGGGAGTCTCATTTTCCTTTTTTGGATTGTTTTATATTATATTTGGCCACAGATGTACATGTATGATGTATGTATTCAGATTTACATACTCAGTTTATATGGCATTAATCTGTCCCCACTGGTATGCAGTAAAAGTAACTTAGCACTTAGGTTCTGTCTTTGTGGTTATTTTAAGTTTTGTGAGTGTGGTGAATTCAGTACTTTGCAAACAGTAGGTTCCAGCAAATGTTGACTGAAGACTGGCTGAAGCCTGTGAAGTAATTTTGTTATCACAGCAATCACATCTCAACAGTCACCAGCAAATGCTACTACTTAGGACAGTAGCATTTCACAGCTGCTAATAAGCTCTGTGAGAAAGTACAGCTGTTGACTATCATTGGGGATAACAAAAACATTCCAGTAAGAGCAGGAGGCAGGAAAAAGAGCAAGTGCAGTACAAAGAAAATATAGATCTGCTTCTAATTTTACAAGTATTTTAAAGAAGATATAATTTTAGTACTCCACTTTTTTAAAAGCAGCCACTGCAGAATTTTACTTATTTTAATGTCTGAAATGACTTGTTGTATGCATATTATTTAAATCTGCATTATAAAAACGTCATAAAATAATTTGTTAGAACTGAAAAAAAAAAAGAATTTAAGTAAAACTAAAGTTATATATTATTTAAAGCTATAGACCAGAATATCATAATCTCAACATATTCTCTTTAAAAAAAATCAAAATTTTTTCAAGTCACCTTTGAAAGTTAACTCACAATGGCATGTAAGAACTTCACCCTGGTTTTCCTTTTAGCAATACAGTCACCAATATGGTGGATATTTAATTTCTTAATAAAATAGACTAGCACCTACTTTGAGCCAATTTATTCTATTTAAAAGAAGTCAAGAATCAGTAAGTGTAAAACAATGTCAATTACTCTCTAATATTATTATTATATTTATTAAGGGATTCAAATCCATGTTTCTAAGGAAAATAAAAGGGAAATCAGTCTGAGAATAATAGGTTGAGAGTAATACAGTTTACCTGAACATTTTTATTTACAGTGCATTGTTGTAAAGCAGTGGTTTTTAATGTATTTATGGAAATATTTGAGAATGAGCTATTGGACATTCCAAGATCTTTTTATCTTGCTAAGAGGAATTATTTGTAGGTGTAAGCCATTTTTATAGTAACACATGTCATGGGTCACAACATTTTTATCATTTGTTAAATAGAGCCATGTTATTAGTTTTGCCCCAATTTGGAAAGGATTTGCCCCATTCCAAACAGGTTGGGGAAAGAGGAGTGGAATATAACATCTATTAATAGGTGGCCTCTTGATGCGGGAATATTTCATAGAGAAAGGGAAGTGCTTTCATTCAATCACATTTCACAGAAAATTCTGAAAAAGCCATGATAATTTTCACTTTCTTTCTAGAAGGGAATCAAACAAAGTTAGGCTTTATGAGTTGTCACAAAGGTGGAAGTTGTGCACCGGTATCTCAATGATTGCTGCCTGGAAAGAGGACTTTTGTGAGACAAGATTAAATCTAAAATTGGTTACATACGAGATGATCCTCACAGCATCTCACACATAAATAAAAAATCCTTTATTAAATTTTGGCACTTTTATCAATGAGCATTTCAGTTACGCAGAGGCAATTTTTCTATTTTCTGTTCAATTTCTTAGAACAAAAGTGACATATAAATGATCACAAAGAGTTTTATTTTTCTGTATTAGTTTCCTGGAAACATTTTATTTTTGGTTCCTATTTTATTAAAGGGAGATAGACAAGGTAGCATAGAATTGTGAAAGGAGCCATGGGCATTGATTTGGGCTCTACTCCCTTTGACAAATTCCTTAAACTTTCCTGTTTCCTGTTTCTTACATATAAAATGAAGATGTTATTTACTCTTCTCCTTGAATACCCCCATGCGATCACTTTGCAATATCATAAGCTAGTATGTAAATATATATTTTTTAAAATTCAATTTTAAAGTTATTGTTTTTTGGTAGAATGGTATATGAGAAACGTCAACTGCAGTATTGCACATATATTATGAGTTAGACTTCCTAATAAGCACAGAATGCCAACCACATAAATTGGGACTATTATTCCTGCTTTATGGAGGGAAAATTGGGCATAAAAAGATTAAGAAATTTATTAATAAATATCTCCTATTACAACATCATGACAATCCTTACTGCTAAAGATACTGTGTAGTCTGAGGCATTCTCTTTGGATGACATGGAAAATATCATCCCTCATGTCTGAAGTCTTGGCTAAAACACACAGAGGCCATACATAACATTCATCTGTCTGGTTATGAGGGTTTTGCTGTGTCACAAAAGTGGCAAAACCAATAGTACAGCTTCTTTTCTCCATGAAGATTAACTACAGCAGGCTGCGACAGCCTAATGGTCCAGCTCTACACTTGTCTATTCACTAATTGTTTGCTGCATCTAATTTTCTTTCCATCTCCCAGGATTGTGTATATGGACAACTGCATGATGGCTTAATATTAGATCTAAACTTCTCATTCTGCTGCTAGTGCTGCTCTTCATGGTTCATTGTGTTTTTCATCTTGCTACTGGATCTTTCACAGGACAGCTCTGGACTGCTTCAATCCCTGAGATTCTTTCTTCTGTTTGATCTACCCTGTTCTTTAGGCTTTCCACTGTGTTTTTTAATTCATTGAATAAATTCTTCATTTCCAGAAGTTCTGTTTGATTTTTCTTTAATATTTCAATTTCTTTAGTGAATTTTTCTTCCAAGTCCTGGATTTTTTTTGTGGTTTCTTTGTGTTGGTTATCCATTTTCTCTTGCATATCATTGAGTTTTCTTACAATCCATGTTTGAAATTCTTCTTCTGTCATTTTAGTGTTCCGAATTTGGTTGATGTCCATTACTAGACATGGTGTTCCCTTTTAGGGGTGGGCTTTCCGTTTGATTCTTCATACTTCTTTTGCTGATTTCTTCCCATCTGGACCAGCTGTTGTGTCTTACCTTTAGATTTGCATTTGAATAGTGACACGCCCTGTTTAGTCTCTGAGCCAGTAGGTGGTGTTTGTGGGTGAGATTTGACCATACCCTGTATGATGAGTCAGTAAATGCAGTAAAAAGGTATGCAAATTGACCTCCATGTCAGCAGGTGGCGCTTGCTGGGGGGAGCAAGCTGCAGTGTTGTTTTTGGGTCCTGCAACCAGCTCTTATTCCTCTGGAGAGGCACTCTAGTGCCTCAGGTGGTGGGTGGGGTCCTGGGACTTCCAGGTGTGTCCTTATTCTCCACCTCAGTGGGGGTAGGTGGGAAAGTAAGGCTGGGTGGGGCTGGGTTGAGTAAACCTGCCCTCAACCTTCACAAAAGCTGTTAGCAGGGGTCAAAGGTCTGTTCTTTGCTTCTGGGCAAAGCTGCCAGGGAGGGGCTGAAGTGGCTCCACTCAGTGGAAAAGTCTCTGTGTGGGTGTGGGGCTGTCTAAGACCTGCAGTCTACAGCAGGCCTTGCTCCTTTCCACCCTCCCCTATTCCCAGTTTCTCCTGGGCCTCTGCCAGCAGGCAAGACCTCAAGCCAGTGGGTCTCCCCTGACCAGGAGGTTCCCTGCCTAGGGTCACAGCCTGAACTGGGAGCATGGCCCTGACATGGGAGGAGGGTTGCCCCTCACACATGCTGATCTGCCCCTGAAGGCGTACATACACAAATATCCCTTCTGCCTGGGATATATCCCAGGCAATGCGATCTAGATGGAGTCCTGGGTGTATGGAATCTGGTCTGCAGGTTTGTTCCCTGGGCCCTGGAGATCAATCCCCCTGACCCTGCCCAGGAGAAGAGTGCTGGTCTCAAGTCACTCATGGGGTGCCCAAGCTGGATCAATGTCTCTCCACCTCAGGATTTGCCCTGCTCTTCTGGAGTCACCAGGCAAGCAGCACCTGGGAGGGCTGGCAGGTAGGGAGCTCACAGTCTGAGTACCTCTCAGTCTGCTGTAGAGCCCCAAAAGGAAAGGTCCCGTTCCCTGCAGATGACTGCGGGTGGTGGCTAAATTGTCTCTCTGAGCAGCTGTGGGTAGGGAAGGGGAAGGGGAGAATGAAGCAATATGGTGCCTGCCAACTGGCTTGGGTCCGCAGGCTGGGAGGTATCCTGAGGGAGCTGGGAGCCTGGTGCCCTGTCCACAAGATGCTCACCGCTCACTGGTGGCAGCCGTCTCTGGGCTGGTGTTAGTAGGTCTCTCCAACCACTCAGGAGCCCAACAGCAGTCTGAGATGCAGGGGAGGGGAAATTTAACTGCTCCACCTACCCTTATGGCTGGTCCCCAAGCCTCTTGGGGACCTTTCTCCTGGTTCTCCTCTGCAATTTCTTCCTGTGGAGTCTCCTGTAGTTTCAGGCACCCTTCCTTCCGATCCTCATGTGATCTATGTTTGTCTGCCTGTTTATTTTTTTTCACTTTCTTCTAAAATCTATCTTTTCTTGCAGAGACACTCTGGCTGGTGGTTTTTCTTGTCCACCATCTTGCTCCTCCTTCCCACTCTGGACTGCTGTTGCATGTTTTGAAAGTTCCATTGAACTTTCTAGTCTTTTTAGTCATGGAAGAAGTGATTTATTTTATTGTATTATTTTGGAAAGGAGAGGGTTTTAGATTGTCAATTAAATATTTAAGTGAATCTAGACATTTCGGACAAATACATTGACAAAGATTATCAAGGAAAATAGGGTCACCAAGCCTTATTTAGGCTATAGAATCCCCACAGCTATCCTAAGGTATGGACAGAAGAAAGGGAATTGGAACTGCTGTCTTGGTCCTTGCTTTGCAGCCTGTTAAGCCACTCATTACTCCAATTAAATTTTAAAGAGATGCATTCCTACTAAATGTCAACTTTTTCTTCCTCACTAGGGTTTCTGTCCTAAATTCCTAGCTGCTTTCAGTGAGCTGGGCTAAATGGTCATACAAAGACAACAGGCCCCACTTCAAACCTGTCCCTCAAAGCTCAGATTAGGACCAGCTAATCTTTTCACTGGTCCACATATTTAACCCTTTAGAACATAAAGTGCTTAGAAAAACCTTAAGTAGTCTCATCTATCTATTATGAAAATGGATTAAAGGGCAGGGAGACAAGGGAAATAAGAGGCCTTTCACTATTTTTTTTTTTTTCCTCCAAAGCCTTCTCTGATATACACCTCCCTGCATGTCCCAGGTGTTCTCTTGATGCATCTGTGTTGACGGCATCTGTCCTACCCCAGGAGACTGAAGCATATGAAGCCTCTTCCTAGGGTTTTTGGGGTTGTAAATTCCAAACTCTGCAAGGTCATAGCTAATGCATGCACTGGGTATCAGAACATCTGAAAGCACTGAGTGAGTTGATGGAGACCTTAGTGATTGAGGTCAAGTGTAAAGGAAGCAGCAGCAACTGTTCAGCTCTAGCAGATTTGTGTTAAGGAAATGCAGCCTCAGTTATAGCAAATCTTTAGGATTTTTCAAGAGAAAGCAGAAACCTAGATTTTTTTTCTTTTTAAAAAATTATGAAATCCTTCACTTCTTAAAAGCTTTTCCATATGTTATATAAAACTCTGACATGGGGCAAAGAAAACATGTTTGTGGCCTTGATTTGCCCAATGGGCCACAAGTTTGTTGCCTCTGCAATACAAAGCAACATTTATTATCTGTTTGATGATAGATCAGACAATGTGCTCAGCAGTTTAAAGAACTTATCCTTAAAAAGTTTATTTTCAGTGTGTGGGGGGACGAGGTTATTATATGTTTCCCTGCAAACTTTTCCTTTAGTTTTGTTAGCTGTTCCATACAGCCTTCTCTAACAGTGAAATCCCCTGGCTCTGAAACCCATTTATGTACATTTTCTATACCACTAATTTTCTATCTAACAAATACTATTAATATTTTATGGCATCTTTTATAGCTACTACTTTTTAATTGCTCAACTTTTATATTCAAGTAAAGTTATATTTTGTTTCCCAAGCTAGATTACCAGCTTTTTCTATTGAAAGTAATACACAGACTTTTTTCTTAGTATCTTCTAATGTATAAATTAAAGGTAAATTTATTAAGTACTTGGATGGATAAATTTGAAGTGAGTAACTCTATGCCAAGTTATCAATGGATAATTTCTTATTTAAAATGTAATAATGACTATTTATTTCATTCTTGCTAGGCACTGTGATAAGGGCTTAAAAATTTTATTAGTTAGGTATTACTGGCTCTATTTCATACAGGCAAAAAAAAAATCATGAGGTTTGAACAATTTTTTGTCCAAGTCATACATAAGTTGCAGAACCTGGATGTAGTTTAACATCAAAAGCGCCAATAATAGACATTAACACAGGTTTGAAATGTGTAACTGAAAAGATGAACTCCAAACCAGGAGGGTAAGTCACCCACAACTCAGCAATTAGTATCATGAAAAGAATTTAAATACACATGTTTTAAGTTTCCATACTCAAATAAATGTGAATACTAACAGGGACTCATTATTCAGAGTGCTAACACTAGTACTGTAGCTATTCTCAACTTCTTAAATATAATGCTTTCTCTTCTCCCACTATCTCTTCTCCCACTCCTATCTCAAAAGGATTAATTAGTTCTTTCAAAAACTGGTTGCTGAGGTCATAAGAAATGAATGTTGGATTAGAAGGGATTGTAGAAATCACTTGGTCTAACTTATTTATTATGAAATGAGAAATAAAGACAGGAAGAGATTTGCCCAAGTACATACCACTCAGAAAATAAATGTTAGAACCAGTACTGCATTTCCATATATTAAAGTAAAATAATGAAAACATGTTATTCTTAGGAAATCAGCGTGGTTTATTTTAGATAGCTTGTAAAAACATGCCGGGATCTCATCTCTTGATTGACAGAGAACAAATAAAAATGGATTTTCAGCAGTTAATTCTTGATCCTGATTGACAATCATGTCCTCTACATTGATATGAGCCAGTGGGATGGAGGAAGGTGGTGTAGACGAATATTGTGATGATCAAATGATGCAGAAAATATCTAGTTCCTAGACTCTAGTAAATATTATTGAGCTCTTCAAGAACAGGAATTGTATTTTGTTCCTTGTGCTTTTCCAGCAAATGACTGAATGTATCACGCTTGTTACTTAGAGGAATGTGGATGTTTTCCTTGGGCTTCTGATCCAATTAACATTTAGTGACTGCTTTCTGTCTTCCAGACTCTGTGCCTTGAGCGTTCATTTATATTCATCTCATTTAATCCTCACCAAAAGAAAACAAAACAAAACCACACATGTGCGAAACCCCCCCAAACCTTGTGAGATAAGTATCATCCCCATTTCACAGATAAGGATGGAAATTTAGAGCTGGTGATCTTTTCAGTGCCTACAATTAGTAAAACAGATAACAAAAAATGAGATTCTGATTCTAGAACCCTTTTATGCCACACTGCTTTTTCTCTCACACTGTCTGTTAAAAATATTTGTATTTGAAGCTGTTTGAGCAAACATGTTATTTATCCTACTGTTGTACATTCATTAAAGTGAATACAATGTTATGGCCATCCTAGCAGTAGCCGTTGAGGATGGTAACAAGTTAGGAGCTGATTTTTGAACTAGACACACTAGACCTAAGCATCCGAACAAATATTGCCCCTCACTGGGAGATGGTACTGTTCAGTCATGGAGGAGCCATAGAGTTGTAAGATAGCAACAAGACAAAACATTGCTTATCCCTCTACAAAAAGCCACAGATACTCATAAAGCCTTGTGTTGGGAGAACTGAGCTACGTAATGTAATGGAAAACAGTAAGATCGATGCCTAAGGAAATACTGTATGGAGGAATACAGTGCTGAAGGATAAAAAGTATTCCTGTCTTGGCTCTGAACTTGTGGACACTAGGGACCAAGTTTCATTTATTTCTATGAAACCAGGTACATGGCAGGCAGATGCTTACTTTGTTGGTGGATGAATCCCAGATCTAATTTTAAAAATAATAAAAACAAGCCAGGCACACTGGCTCATGCCTGTAATCCCAGCACTTTGGGAGGTCAAGGCAAAAGGATTGCTTGCAGCCAGGAGTTTGAGACCAGCCTGGGAAATATAGTGAGACCTCATCTTTACAAAAAAATAAAAATAATTAGCCGGGCATGATGGCATGTGCCTGTAGTTCCAGCCATACAGGAGGTTGAGGTGGGAGGATTGCTTTGAACCCAGTTGTTTGAGGCTGTAGTGAGCTATGATCGGCACTGCATTCCAGCCCGGGCAACAAAGCCAGATCGTGTTTCTAAACAAACAAACAGAAAAAATATAAAAATAATAACAAAATTCCTTATGTCTTCTTCCTGTTTGTAGGCTAAGAAGGTAAGGATACATGAGGAGGACAAGATTTTTTTCCCCATTTAGTCTTGGCCTATAATGATCAGATTTAGTGGTTATTATGAATTTGCTCTTATTGAAAAGGCAAACTCAATTATTGCCGTATTTAAGACTACCAAAAAGGTGCATAGAGAAAAAGTTGTCTTGTCTTTGCCAACCAATAATCGTAAGAGTTTGCAGAAAGCAATTCAATATTCACTAAAACACGTGGTTGGTCTAATTCTTATTTACATTGCTGTGTTTGCAGTGATTAACTAACTCCAGTTAGTCTTATCCTTAAATTACCTGGATATTTTAGTAAATTTTAATTAAAAAATGAAAATAACTTGATTAGACAGCTATACAGGTCTATATTACATTCTGCACAGGCCTGTCTTTTCAGAGTAGATATAAAAGCAGCACAAATTGGGTTAATTTAAACTCAAACAAAAGGTCAGCTGGCAAAAAGTAAAGACCTCTATGACCCTTGTTCAAGTCCTGGAAGCCATAAATCCTACTGAACTACTTAAGGTTTTATTAAGCAAGCCTAACAAAAGATAATCAACATTGTAATTATTGTTCAATTATGTACTGAACAATAAGCCTGGTTTTTATTTGTCAAAGCAACAGGCATTAAGTTATTTGTAAAACCATTCTAATAAATAGTAGAAGTGTGTAGGTTATATAAACAATTAAAGAAAAATCATAAAACCAAATACTTACAATTGGTTGAAACCCGAAAAGTATCCATTAGGCTTTTTGAAAGTCAAGTTTGCAAGGATAACTAAAATGCTAAATGCCAGGACAAAATCCATTCAGGTTTCACAATCTTCAGTGTCTCATTTTTATCAAAAAGTTCAGCCAAAGAAAAAAGCAAAATTGAAAAACCTGTAGGACTCCAAACCGCAAGTTAAGTGTCCTTGAGTTTTCCTTGTGAATTGTCTCAAAAACAAGCAGCAGGATGTTCTATAAACCAAAAGTTTAAAATCTTGGTAACACTTTATTGTGTCTTTAAGTACTTAAAAAAAATAACAATTAATAAATGATTGGAAGAAAATCGTATCCTTACTTATTTTAAGATGTATTTGTGCTTCATTGTTCATGCAACACATAGTGCAATGTGTTTTACAATGCCCTTACAATTGATTATTAATTTCAAAGTAAAGTATTATATTTCCTGAAAGCATACTGATTACTTCTAATAATTCAATGGAAATAATATTGAAATTATATTTTATTGCATTCTTACATTTAATACTTCCCAATTATTGACATTATGCATTTCTTTTATAAAGAAAAATTACAGAGAGGCCTTCAGTTAGCAATTGTGTTTTTCTAAATATATTTCTGTTATTGATTGAGAAATTAAAAATGAAAGGTTAGGAAGACACCTTTTGCAAAGAATTGGAAACCCTAATGAAATGTAAACTGCTTGTTTTTCCGTCTGCAGATATATGTTTTAAATTTCAAAAGTCTGTGTTTTTGGCTTTGCATTATAATTTATGTGAACAGCTTTGAGTGAGCTATCTCCAAGGTTACAGAAACCTTGTATAATTATCCTATTGGAGAAATTTCATAAACACAGAACAAAACTTCAAACCCTTCAGCACATTACTACAACATGAATTAAAGAGAAAAAGAGTGTCCTGATAAAGTGCAAATATTGTCAGGCTGACCTCTGGGACTTGGTTTTGTTCTATGTTGATCTAAAGAAAGAAGAAGCTTTCTATGGTAAATGTGGAACCTACTGAAACCTGCTGGTTTTGGCATTTCTACCAGGAATCAAACCTCTGGCAAAACCCAACATTCTGTTTCTAAGAAAAGAAGTTTACAAAGCTCAGAAAACCTTGGACATCAAATAGCTCTTACAAAACAACATTTTGATGATTTAAGTGTAAATGAATGAGAAACATATGGATTAAATTTCTCTTAAAATACACATGAGTTTAACAATTAAGGGCAAAAGTGCTTGGCGAAATGAGTTTTTAGTTTTATTGAATCCAAAAGGTTTGAAAAATAGTTCAAGTTGTTTGACAAACCCAAGGCACAGCTGGAATCTTCAGTGTTTCATTGGTAGTACCCATCAACTCTGACCTCACACATTGTGTGGGGTTCTGTCTCATTCAAAAAGTGAATCAGATGGTATTCTTGGCATTGTGCTGTTAGGTTATTAAGTATGAAATGCCCAATTTCCTTAAGTACTAAGTTTGAGAGTTGACATCTCTGACATTTCACTTTGACACTTCTTGGTTTATTTTTATAGTGAAGGTACCCCGTCAGTCTTTCAAACGTATGTTTTGGCTTGTGATTATCTTTCATATTTCTTTTTAGAGCAATTTTTGTGAAACCACAGATAAGAAAATTTGTGATATTTTCAAATATGAATTCTGTAGTGGAAACAATGCAGCACAGACAGCTCAAAATATCAATGAAGTGTTTGGGAAGGATGTGGCTAATGAATGCACAGTACGTCAATGGCTTGAGAGGTTCCATTCTGGTGATTTTAGTCTTAAAAATGAGCCACGTAGGTGACCTGAGACCAAGGTGGATAATGATGAGCTGAAAGCTATAGTGGAAGTGAGTCCATCTCAACATACATGTGAATTAGCAGCAAAGTTTGATGTTACTATTCCAACAAGATTGAACCATTTGAAACAAATGGGCAAGGTAAAGAAGCTGGATAGATGGGTTCCACGTGAATTAAATGAGCATCAGAAGAGAAATCGTCTCAAAGCTTGCCTTTCTTTGCTGTTACAACATAAGGGTGAACTATTTCTACACTGTATTGTTACGTGTGATGAAAAATGTATTCTTTTTGACCATCGCAAATTTGGCACAATGGTTGGATAAAGATGAAGTGCCAAAACACAGTCCAAAACTGAATATTCATCAAAAAAAGGTAATGGTATCTGGTGGTCCAGCGCTGGTATTATCTCCTCTACAGCTTCATGAAACCTGTTCAATCAATTACAGCAGATGTCTACTGCAACCAATTGGATGAAATGATGAGAATGCTTGGAATTAAGGAGCCAAGATTTGTCAATAGAGACAGGTCAATCCTCTTAGAAGAAAACGCTCCATGACATGTCGCACAGACAATGCTGCTCAAACTACAGTAGCTGGAGTTGGAAACTCTCTGTCATCCACCATATTCACCAGACCTTGCACCAACTGACTACCACTTCTTCCAGGCTTTGGACCACTTCTTGCAAGGAAAAATATTCAATTCTCAAAAAGCTGTGGAAAATACCCTTCACAATTTCATCATCATTTGCTCTCCAGGCTTCTTTGCAGCTGGCATAAAAACTATCTACCATTAAGATGACAAAACTGTGTTGATAGTGTAGGTGCATACTTTAATTGTACCACTTCCTGTTTGAGATTAATAAACTACATTTTTGATTTGAAATTGGACATTTCATATTTAATGACCTATAATCACCAACAAGGCAGGTGCACCAATCACTCAGGTATAATAGAATACATGTTAGATTATCACATACTCTGTTTATAGCTAAACCTTACAATCATTGTTTAATCATTCCAGGAAACCAGAAAGAGTTTCCAGGAATTTAAAGTCAATTCTGGTCTCTTCCTACTTTTGCAAAATTCAGAGGTGCTAGTTACATCAAAAGCTAATGTTTTTCCAAAGTGTGGAATGCGGATCATTTGTGTCAGAAATACTAAAAATGCAGACCCCTAGTCCCTTTTTCAGATCTATCATATCGACATTTTCTGGAGGCAGGGCTGAGAATCTCTATATTATATAATCTCAGAGTTTTATGCCCTCTAAAACTTTGAGAACCACATTTCTAATACATGAGGCAAGTACTACTAGATTTCATCAGGAAAGAGCCATCATCATTTTCTGTGTGGTTGACTTGAATGTCACTTTGGTTCAGTTTCTAGATTGAAAGATCTAGAACTACAAGCAGGAACTATGTCTACTCATGCTTACCATTGCACCTCCAGCCCAGTACCAGTAGGCTCTTGATATTTGTTTAAAAAGAAAAGTGTTCTAATTAATTCAACGAACTCAAAGGTGCGCATTTGTCTTTAAAACTTTTGCATGCAATAATATACTTGGAAAGATTTTTGAAAGAGTATGAAAGGTATTAAATATTGCTCTAATCAACATTTGTTTTCTATATAGTTTTACTATTGACTCTTAAAATGTAAATGACAGAACATTTAAATAACTTTGTATACCAGAATTACAGAGAAATGACTCAACATATCATGGCCTTTGTCTAAGTAATATCAATCTAACTAAATTGATACCCCTCTGCTAAATCTCATGAATAATTCTGTCAGGGGAGTAATGTTAAATCCAGGATACAGTATCTTTACACAATTACTTGCTTAATGACTCCCTGTCTGTATCTGGTATCACAAGAACAAGCAGAAAGTTTATCCCTGTAAGGTGATACTATGAAGGAAAAATAAGTGATGAATCACAATGAGTTAAAATATTTATGCCTAAAGATACAAAGAAATGTAATGACAGGAGAAAAATACTTTAATATCTGTGATTATTAAAAGTATTCTTTTTAGGTATAAAAGTTGCACATGTATGGTTTTTCTATGTTTATAAAATAAATATTTCATGATTGCTCAGTTTGATGACTATCCATCCCCATCATACCACCTAAGGTTTTCAGTTTGTTTGTATGTTTATACACACACACACACACACACACACACACACACACCCCACACACATACGTATTTTTTAAATGTACTAAAACTTGAACTTATAGCTACAAATTTATCTTTCCAATTAATTCAAAAGTAATCTTTTCCTGTTAGCAAGTATTTCTTATTTTAATGATTATAAAATCGCTCATCTAAATTATTTAACTGCCCCCCTATTTTTCACATCTAAGTCATTTAGCAGCTTTCTTATTATAAAAAAATTCTCCATTAATTATTAGAGTGTATTTTCAAGCATATCCCTGATGATTATCTTAGGATAGACTCAACACAGAATTGATAATGATGGTGAATATTTGTTGTCTGAATATGAGCTAAGCCCTTTGTAAGCATTAGCTCATTTATCTCTAACAAAATGCCTATGAGGTAGGTATTAATTTTGTATTTTACCGTCTCTGAGTCAAGAAGCTAGCAAGAAGAAAAGCCAGAGTTTAAACGCAGGATTGGCCCTTTCCAAGCCCCGTGCTCTTCACCTGGATGAAATTAATGTGTCAAAAAATGTTCCAACTATTTTAAGGTCTGATACCAAGTTGCTCTGTAGGAAGGTTAAACCAATTTAAATTTTCTGTATGAACCAACAATGTTAATTTGTTTGACAGAAAAATAGAAACATAAATGTTGGTGTAACTTCTATTTTCTTCTCATTAAGGAAGCTGAATCTTCTAATTATATGTTTATTTCCATGTCCATTTCTATAAAATCTGTTTTGTTCTTTTCCCATTTTTTTTTAACTCACAGTCCTTTTCTTATTGATTTGTTTAAAAAGATGTTTTAAATATTTTTTGATTTTGTCACCTGTCTTTAGTTTCGCATATGATATTTTTGACTTACAGAAAAATTTATTTTTATGAACGAAACACATACTAATTTCCTGTACACTGTCAAGGGGTTTTATGTTTAGTAAGCAGTTCCCTTTATATACATACCTAAAGTTATATTTTTATTTTGTTTTCATATAACTCTCTAATTCATCTCAAATTTGTTTTGTTATCTAAGCACCACTGTTAAATATTAATCTATTTCTTTTCATTTTGCAATAATCCATATATTTTTATAGACTTTCTATGTAACAAAGTATGTGGTCAGCAAATAGAGTTTTATTTCCTTCTTTCCGGGTTTTGTTTTTAATTTCTTTTCCTTTTCTAATTGTACTTATCAAGACCTCCTATGCAATGTGCAACTGAAGTAATAGTAGTGAGTGTATTCATCTTGTTCCTTAGTTCCATGCTTCTTACTGGAGAATACTTGTAACAGCAGCATGCTTTTAACATTTTCCTAATTATTTGTTTATTCTTATAATAAATATTTATCGAGCAACACTTATGTGCTGGCGCTTATTTTATATGCTTGAGATACATCTATGAGCAAAATTTCCGGCCTTGAGGAGCTCATTCTATAATTATTATAAATTATCTTTTCTAGATTAAGGAAGTTCCCTTGCATTATCTGTCTACTAAGTTTTCTTTAAAATCACAAATGTGCCAAATTTTGCAAAACATCATTTTTCTTTTCTGATTCTATTGAGATCATCTAATTTTTTTTCAGTCTGTTAAGGTAGTGATCAACATTTATAGATTTTCTAATATTAAATCTTCCTAGCACTTCCAAGATAAATACAACTGAGTCACAACATATTTCTTGTTTACACAAAATCAATTTTTGATAATATTATGTTCATATTTATGAGTGAAATGGATTTATAATTTCCCTTTGTATTTTAATTTTGATATATCATTTTGTTATCAGAGTTATAGCAGCTTCATAGACTGGAATAGAGAGAATTCTGTTTTTTTTTTTAAGAGTATATCAGATTAGAATAATTTGTTTTTTGAAAGATTGGCAGAACTCACTTATAAAACAATTTGGGCAGGATATTTGTTCTGTGGAAAGACTTCTAATTGTGAATTCACTTTTACAGTTATAGGATTACTTAGGATTTCATTTTTTTTTTAAATCGATTTTATCCTCTTCATTTGTTTCAAACTTATTGCTATAGATTTATTGATGATATTCTTCTGTTATTTTTAAAAGTTTAATGTTTATTTATTCTTTCATTCTTAACGTACACACATCTGTTCTCTGTTTTTTTTTTTTTTTTGATTAATCACGAGAGGTTTATCTAAATTGCAAAGTTTTTAAAAAAAGAATCAATTTATTTGATTAAACTTGCTATTACATTTACATATTCTTTTACATTTTAGCTCTGATACTTATTTTCTCTCTTAATCTTTTGGGGTTTTATTTTCTTCTAATATTTTGAAGTTTCTTTTGCTGTTTTTTTCTCTAACTTCTTAGAGAAATTTTCAGAATTTTAATTTATAATTAAATTTTTAGAATTTTAATTTATAATTTATTCTTTCCTAATATAAGTATTTGAGGCCACATATTATTCTTGAAACACTGCTTTTTGACACCCCATTATTTTGATATGTACATTTTCATAACTCTTTAGTTATAGTATTCTGAAATTTCTATACAATTTCTTCTTTGAACCGTAGCTATTTAGAGTGTTTTTAATTTTAAAATGTTTCATATTATCAACTTCATTGTGGGTAGAAAAATTTGTAGATTACTTCATCATTAAAATTTGTTGAAACTTACTTTATTGTCTAGTACATAATACATTTTTATAAATATTCTGTGTATGCTTGAGAATAATGTATATTTTATAATCGTTAGGTGTAAATTCTCTACATGGCCAACAGATCAACCTTTTTAAATTGAGTTGTTCAAATTTTCTATATCTTTGTTGACTCTTTTTGACATATCTATAATTAAGAAAAGTTTTTAAGTCCATATAATTCTAAACTCTGCCTCTGTCTTCACATCCCCTTCTTCCTTGTGTCTCTGTGTTTTAAATCTCCAGCCTTTTTTTTTATGAGGAAAAGATTTGAGCTCACCCTAAATCCAGGATGATCTCATCTTGTGATCCTTAATTTAATTACATCTGCAAAGAAGAGTAACAGGAGTTAGGATTTAGATGTATGTTTTGAGGGGTCACTATTCAACCCACTATGGCATTTCAGTTTAGGAAGTTTCTGTTACCCTACCTCAAAGTGCTCTGATTCTTTAGCTGTGTTTTGTCTGCCAAGGAACCCACCAGGGACATTCTTTCTTTCTGTATTTTGATTTCCAGCATTGTGTTTTGATTTTTTTGTTAGTTTCCATCCCTATGATTACATTACTCTTTGTTCTTGTATACTGTCTACTTTTTCCATTAAAGCCCTTAAAATAGTAACATATTAACTAACGTTAATCATAGTTACCTTAAATTGTTGTCTGATAATTCTAAAATCTGTGTCATATCTGAGTCTGGTTCTAATGCTTGCCTTGTCTCTTCAGACTACCTTCTCTTGCTTCTCAGCATGCTCATAATTTTTTTTTTTGTTGTTGTTGAAAGCCAGGCATGATATATCAAGTAACTGGAATTGAGGTAAATAGGCCATTAGTGTGAAGTTATATTTTAGTCTCGCTAGAAATTGAACTGTGTTTAATATTTGCTATAGCTATAGATGCCAGATGCTCAAATTCTTCTAGCATCCTTGTTTGTGTCTCTCCTGTTGTCTTTGAGCTTCCCTAAGTACTCCTCCTCAAATAAAGTGTGCAGTTCTGTCTACTGTAATCCCCTGCTATATTAGAGCCCCACTGGTGCAGTGATACGGTATGGGGGAAGGAAAGTATTCTATAAATTTATGATTAAATTTGTGTTTAAGGGGGCCTGGTCTGTGAATTTCACAGTGTTTCTTAGATTTCTCCCCTTCCTCACCTTAGGTGAGAGAGAAAAACTAGAGGGAGCTGGAGTTGGAAAAATGCCCTTCCCCTAGGTGGATAAGGCAGTGGTAAATGTTTCTGCAGCAGATATAATTTTGCAAAGGGGAAGACTCACGGTGGTTATTATTTGCTTCCTCCCTGAAAGAGCTACAAGAGGATCTTTCTCATCTTTTCATTATGAGAAACTGGTGTGTAAAACCCCCAAAAGTGGAGACAAAACCCATAAGAGACTGTGGCTTCCAGGGATATAGATTTTTTATTTTTGTTTGTGTTTGTTGTTATTGTTGTTGCTATAGTTAATTTCCATCTACTACAGACTTCAAATCCCTCCAGGGACAGTTTACTGCTTCCTTGTGTAGGGTCTGAGATATTAAAAAGTTTTCTCAGTATTACTACTTCACCCTTGGTTTTCAAAACTTCCTGTACGCCAGTCCAATAGAAGGGATCTCTCATACTTTTTCCTCTTTCACAAAAGAATTCTTTCCTTTGTTATTCATTGCTTGCAGTGCAGTGGGCACAGAGAAATTATTAGTTCTCTTGGTCCAGCCTCAGAATTAGGCAGGTCTTGTGTATCTGGGCCATGGGATCGAGGTCTTTGCAGCATTCTTGCCTCCCAATCCATGATATCCAAATCCTTCCTTGCACAGGTGTGAGTCTTGGGTGGTAAATAATTTCCTGCTTCTCTACCAGCAGTAACAGATCTCTGTTTTGTATCAGTGTACTATCTTATATAAGAGAGATTTTCCTGTCTCCTTTCCAAGGGCAGTCAGCTTTTACTTCTGCTTCTCCCCAGAAAGTACATCTTTACTTGATTTCTGGGAGCGGGATATTTTGCTGTTCTTCTTCCAAAAATCTAAGGGTTTTTCTTCTACTCTATCGTCAGAAATAGTGATTTTTTTCCTGGTCCCTAGAGGTCAAAGGGTTTCCTGACTTCCTCCCACCCCCACTGTCCTAAGACTTTCTCTTTGTAAGACAGAAGGGTTCACAGAAATTTTATGGTTTAATGCCAATATACCACTGACGGTGTTTCCCCTCTGTTCTCCTGCTTTGTCCTCAGTTTTTCTCAGGAGTATCTAGTAGAGACTCCTGGGAATGAGTTTGTGAATGGGTGTAAACTCTCCTGTCTGGAGCTTCCAGTTACTCTAAAGTTTGGCTTTTAAGAAATTGTTAAAATCTTAGCAGTTTCTTCTTAGCCATTTTTATCATGGCTCCCTCATCCTCTCATGGTGTGTCAAAGGGGAAACAGTTCATTTGTCTGGTATCTCCTTGGAGGGGCTTGTCATTGCTTTGAATTTAATTAATTTGGTCATTTTCTGATGAGTTTGAGAAAAGGCTTTTTCTCATTGTTAAGGCGGGATAGAATTGTTTTGTGCCTTTTTATAAGCAGAAATACAACTTCTTAGCATGCATATTTAAAGTCTAAAATTGTACCATATCTTGATGTTCCACCCTCATCTCAAATAATAACAAGATTTTTGAGCAATTTACCTTTCATCTTCCACTTTCCAGCTTACATACTATTATTCCTTAATATTTCAGTTCTGTAGTCAGTTTTGTGTTTGCCCCACAAGTTAGAAACTATTTTTAGAAGTATTAGTTTTGTATAGACAATTTCTTTTGTCTTTTTATTTATGTATTAACTTCTGTGTTTATGACTCATTCTGAATCTCTGCATGTTCCTTGATGTTATTGTCCTTGTCCTTTGGAATTTCCTTTAGATGGAATATTTTTGTTGCTGTTCATCCCTAAATGTATTTATTTGACTCTCATTCTTGAGAGATAAATTAGTTAAAAATAAAATTCTAGGTTGGCAGCTATTTAGTCTCTTTAAAACTTTGAAAACAATTTCAGTGTGTGTAAGCTGCCACTGTCATGATTAAGAAAATTTCACCCTTAGTGATTAATACGTTCTTTATATCTGGCTGATTTAAAGTTGTTCTCTTTTTCTTTGGTGGTTTTTATTCCCAGTTTTACTGTAATGTGTTTAGATATGGATGCCTTTTTATTTGTCTCTCTTATTATATATTGTGCTTCCTATATCTGGGCTTCAGAGCTCCAAACAGACATATGTTAGACACTTTCTTATTTGATCCTTCTTATCTCTTAACCTCTTTTTTATTTTTTTTTTTTTTTTTTGAGACAGAGTCTCACTCTCTTGCCTGGGGCGAGTGCCATGGCGTCAGCCTAGCTCACAGCAACCTCGAACTCCTGGGCTCGAGCAATCCTACTGTCTCAGCCTCCCGACTGGCTGGGACTACAGGCATGTGCCACCATGCCCGGCTAATTTTTTCTCTATATATTTTTAGCTGTCCAATT
>RJWJ010006788.1:0-33180 GCA_004363605.1 Indri indri | reverse complement strand
CATCTTGGATTACTTCCGTCCTTACAAAAAACAGGATTATGAATCCTAATTAATCTTTTCTGGTCTGCCAAAGCACTTTGTTCATATTTGTTAGTGTTATGATTTCTCACATTAAAATATCTTTATTGTATTTTTCAGTTTGCTATTTAGAATGTAAGCCATTAAGCATAGGAACAAACTTTCCATCTTTGTGTCATCACTGACTAGTATCACATCTATATGTATTATACTATACCTTCAGTAATTATATCTTGAATAAATAAAAGAGTATTTTAATAAAAAATGTGTGTATCTAAATTTCTAAGTAGGATTAAGTTTAAACAAATTAGAGCAGTTGAGCATTTAACTAAAGCAACTGGTAATCTTTCTATAAAGAAAATAATCATTTTCTAATGTGGATGAGCACTGTATTTCTTGTTTCTTTAATCTGCTTGCAATTGTCTTACAGTAAAATATTCATGAGTGTTATGTCATGTTAGTATATCAGTGGTCCAGAAATACCTATGTATATTGCTCCTCCCAGAGTTAGTAGGTTTATAGGATAGAGCAAATGTATTTGGTAATGAACAAAATTCCTTTCATTGTGGTCTTATCAAAACAGAGACTGGCATGCCATATATTCCCTAATTGTGGGTTTTTCCTAGCTCAGTTCTTAGGTACAGTGATTACCATTGAATGGTCATTGGCATATGGCTTTATTTTTTATTGACAGCTAAAATGCTACAGCTAAGGTCAACATCACAAGGTAGTTAATTTCAAGAATTGGAAAAGACCTTAGTCCATATCTCTCATTTTTACAGATAAGGAAACTATGACATGGGAAAGCCAGATGGATCCCACACAGCTTATTAATGGCAAATTGCAACCAGACCCCCACTTACTCCCACTCCACCTTGCTGCTTTCCTCTGACCCACAGATTAATAGATCGTCATGATTTACTTAGTTTATGACGTGGGTTAACAAACAAATCTCAGCAGTGATAGAAGAAGAGCCTACGAATGGCACATTTGATCGTAAACTATATGCTAAAGTCCTCGTAACATCCTTCTATCAGAAACTGAGCTTGATACTCTCTTCCAATGCTTTGGTCTCAAATCACATTACTGCTTCTGAGAAGCACTTACAGATACCCTAGAATCCATTCTGCTTTTGATCTAATCTGGGATCTTATTTTGGCAGTTAAGGGATTTGGAGCGTCCCACAAGGAACTGTTTGCTTTCTTATCTAATCTTTAGTGCATCTCGCAGCAAAACAGGCCATTTTGTGGTATCCTTCTGCCAGAAGAAGGTTGTTTAAGGATACGCAACTCCTGTCACTTTTATTGTGTAGCCAAATAAATAATTTGAGGCATCTCCAGCTCCTGACTGCATCATGTATTTGCAATTTTCTTTCTGCAGCTCCAGTTTGCATCCCTCCTATAGGGATAGGTGCCAACTCAAAATCCAGCAAATGTTTTCTGAATAGGAGTGGCTTTCCTCTGCTTAGGCAATACAGATTAAGAAACCTTGCAAAAGCAATTTGATGTTGTTTTCTGAATTTTCTGCTACCTCTTGAGTTGTGAAAGACTTGGAGCAGCAGTTTACTTGGCTCAAACTTTTCACCTGTTTCCTCTTTTCTCATCTCCTCACTGACTTGTAAAAGTAACTTTTAAGAAAAGGACTCCATTGCCATCCTGTGTTCCTCTTCGATCATACAGGAGATGTTTGGATGAAGCTTTATACCCTACAGGCCTGTCCGCCCTGCACAAACGTGAAAGTGCCCACGAGGCTGTGTAGTATGTATAAGGGTTGATACCAATTTTGGAACCTGGTTAAACCCTGGGGGTAATCCAAGACCTTGAGTAGTTCTTGGCAGGCCAGGCCACCTGCTAACAAGCCAGGCATATGCAGGAGGCTTGCAACAACTAGTCAGGAAGAAAATAAAATCGTTGATGCCAGGAGCTTCATAAATTACTGCACAATTTCAGTAAAGGGCAGAAGAAGAGGGTAAAAAATGGACAACTGCAGGAACACCTGAATCTAATAACGTACTGGAGCGTTTTCAATTGGCAGAAAACTTGGGCACAGAAGAGGAACAACAATGCTGTTTGCTTTTGGCAAATAAATAAATGTGACTCTATGATGCCGCGAATCAGTCCAAACTTGACCTCATGTAAGCTCAGGTTATGCTCCTTGACTCCTCCCACTGAGAGGGTGGCTGGTGCCCCAGGGAGTTCTGCCGTCCTTTTGAGTCTTCTTGTCATAATTTAAGGGTGATGCTTGCCTGCAGCTCCCTGGTGGGTGCCAGTCTAGTACCAGGTTTTCATCTGTCTGGGGTAAAATGAGAAACCTAATAAACTCTTTATAACATTAAATTTATTCAATTTAAAAGACTGCCCATTCTTCTGAGAATTTTTTTTTTCTGTTTTTATTTGCCATTGATATGTCCATTTCTTTATAAAATTACAGAGAAGGTATAGAGTGTCTGGTAAATTTTTCATTTAAATATCCTTTGTTGACAAAATTACAAGTTGGCAAACCTAAGTTATTAGTTATTAGTTATTTTTCAGTTTAATAGTTCTTTTAAAAAGGAGCCAAACAATTGTTTTAGTGGATTCAGTCATTCTAGTTCTTCGTTGACCAAAGAATTTGGAGATGGCAGTCTCTTCTGCAGCAGGTGTGGTTCAATTGCATAGTCTCCAATGAAGGAAAGTAGATATTGGACCCAACACTGGGTTATATCTTACCGAGATAATTGTCGAGATCATGGCTATTTTAGATGCTTGCACACCTAAAATTAACCATGTTAAAAGAAACTATGCCCAACAGATTCCCCTATGTCCATGCTTCAGGCATGCTTTCCTGTCACACTCATCAGTGCCGGTGCCAGTGTTGGCTTGAGACAGATGCTGAACTCAGCTGATGAACTCTCGGGGAGGGCCGCACCTCTCTCTCTGCCTTCGGCCCCTCCCCACGTCTCCATTCCTCCTCTGACTCTCTGCCACTCTGCACCCTGCACCCTACAGCCACTTTTTCTCCTTATGTCATGAGCTTTCATCTTAAGTTTGGCTGCTCAAAATCCTCTATTGTGAAATTTCCAAACAGATCTGCCTTAGGCACCTCACCATGGACCAATCCACTTCTCATTAAATTTTCTGTCCTGTGTTTTATTCTTGAAAGCCTAAAACTAGTCTTCCCTGCAATAACTAATAAACTAAAACTCACTAGTGATTATGAGTTAAGATGTCATAATTGTTGGGAGTATTTGCATGTCAAGAGATACAGCACCTTAATCTGAAAAATTGACTTTCAGTGTAATTTTGGTGTGACGGGTTTCAATTTACTGTGCTTTCCGACCACTTTATTTAAATGCAAGCATATATGCTGTTCTCATGGTGACTAAGGTTAGTAATACTGGATTTTTTTTTTAAACCCTCTTCTTTCACTTTTTTTCTACTCCACCAATAATTCCTGCCAATTATTTTCTGTTGCCATTTTTCTCCATAAATGCTCATGTCAGTTTTCAGCTGAACCACTACAGTGGTTTTTAAGCTGGTTCCTTGTTTACAGTTTGGCAAACTACCCCTCCTAACTCCTTACTCTTCTGGTCCCCAGTTAACTAACTATCTCTCAGTACAATTATCAGAGTGGTTTTCCTAACATATAATCCTGGAGCTGCCCAGCTTGAAAGCCCTCAGTAACTCCCTGTGGCCTATGATGATTATACTCGTGTCCCCACAGGCATAATGGCCAGTGAGAACCCCAAAGGATTCAGGTCATTTAATAATATACCACACTCCTGAATACTGTTTCCTCTGCTTGGAACACTCTTGTCCTCGATCTCCACTAACCTAAGTTGATGCAGTTCAGTGTCACTTCTTTGCTGAGTTACATACAAGCCCTTTACACCCTGAAGAACACAGCAGTCTGCATTGTAATCATTAATGTGTTTATCTGCTTCCCTCATTAGACAGTGATCTCTCTGAGGCTTGGATTTCTGGTTATGTCCCTTTATATTCCCAATGCCTAGCTCAATCCTTGATGTTGAGAAGTTGCTGGAAAAATATGTGTTCGAATAGGCAAGACTGTTTTTCTAGCAATAGAGCTTTCCCGGTGTAGGTTAAATGATTTACTGAGGCTCTGTATTGTGCGTTATCTATACTAAAAATAGGCTTTTAGTTATTAGATGCTTGGTAGAATCTTAGACGAGTTTACTCTACTTCTCTTATTTACACAGGGGACCCAGAGCACTAATGTGCCACTCTTCTCACACCCCTGTTCCATCTGCCAGGCTCTGTGCTTCACAACTGACCCTCTTCCCTCACCTTAAGTACCTCAAGTTAGGAGGTGGTGGAAATGGAAATTAACAACTGATGCTGGATAAAGGGTGTTTGTCGCCCCTCTTCCCCCGTATAAAATATATGAAGAAAGATAAGAAGATTCTATAGGGTTATAAAACCTGTAAAAGCTGCATTAGAACTTGGGAAAAAAAAAAAGAAAACACTAGAGCTTACAATCCAATGTCTGGTTCTAACCACGTCACTATTTATGTAACAAGTCACTTAATTTCTCTGGATCTTGGTTCTTCATCTGTAAAATGTAAGAATTGGACTACATGATTGCTGAGAAACTTCTGACTCTAAAATTCTGTTATTACTTTATTTACTCATATAACTAACATGTTTATGAGTCAAATGAAAATGCTGCAGGATGAACCCAATGTTAAGGAGGATTAGAAGAACATTTAAATGGGGGGAAGATGTCTTAAGATCACGTACTTAACTACTAACGCTAAGGACAGGGGAAACGGAAGCTCAGTGAGTCTAATTACTTTCCAAGGATTATCCAGAAAAAACATAGGTGCCCCTATTCCAAGTCCAATGACCTTTAATGTTCTTCTATGCTATGGTTGATAAACACATAATATGTAATCAAGATATAAGATACACCTGTCTAGAATTATAAAAAATGTTTAAAAGCATTAAGTGGGAGAAAGTGGGAAAAATACTATCCCTTTATCAGATGAAGAGAAAAGCACTTGAGAAATGACAGTGGCAGGAAGGTCTTTTTAACCTCATTCTTTCCTCACAAATGTCAGTCATGATGTCATCATGGGAGCGGGCAATGATGTGATGGGAAGCAGAGAGCCACACTAAAGTAGAGACAGATAAAAATGATTGGTACTGATTGGCCAAGTTAAATCCACAGGTCTTGATAACTTTCATACTAAAGAATTTAAGGAATTGGCCACAGCCATTGCTGAGTCACAAACCATTATCTTCAAGAACTCACAGAGGACTTGCAGTGGCCCCAAACTGGAATATACTGTATCTGTTCTTTCAGAAGAGGATTATGGACCATTCTGGACATTGTTGATTTACCAGAGTGGGGCGGGAGGGGGAAGATGAATTCAAATGTTGGTTTTTCAATGCCTAGAAGGTAATAGGGTTGGAATTGACTGGACTTGTATAAATGAAATCATAAAATTTGGGGCTGGATATGATCTTAGGGATCATGTAATATGTTACCTTAATTTATAGAGGAGTTAAGCAAGCCTTAGAGAAGTTAAATCATAAATCCTTAAGAGTTTCTTTCCTAAATCAAGTACAGTGTGGCAAGTCTGGCCAGCTGAGGTGATGGATAAATGCAATGCTTATTGACTTTTTGTATCCTCTAAATGATTTTCTTCTTTTGAGCAGGTGTTTCTTCTTACACATCAGGAAAGGAGTCTATCCCTACTTTCCACATCATAGTCACAAATTCTGGCATCACACAAATATGAGAAAGAACCTCTCAGTTACAATTTGTAATATAATCAGGATCTTGATACCCCTGGAGGTTATGCTACAACAGTTACACTTCAGAGGGAGAAAAATACTTCTTTTGTTCAATAAATTACTGCCATTTTTTTTCCCTTTGTAACTCAGACTTCCTAAAACTTTATTCAGAGAGAGCTGAGTAACGTAAAACTTAATACTCAAAACTCAGAGACAGCTGAGTAACTGAACAACAGAGCTAGTCCTACAATACCAGAGAATTTACTTGAAGTGAACATTGAATACAAAAATATGGCCCTACAAAGAATTCTTGCAAGATTCAGAAAACTCCTTGTCCAATTAGAGGAATTTCAAGTAATTAAGAGAAGGACACTGAATTCCTGTCCTTTAACTTCTAGTTGGTTTATTTGAACTTTTATCAGGCTCCCAAGTTTTTCTGAGTTTCTTATTGAAAATTGTTGACAAGGCTATGTTTCAGGGGGGAAAAGTACTCACAGAAAAACTCAAAAGTTTGTATTACAATGAAAGTCTGTAGTCCCTGGCACCCGTTGTTACCCTGTACATAGCACTTGAGTGATTAACCAAATCTTTCCTCTATAGGCAGCACTTCTTCATCTTTTTGTCCTTTCCTGATCTAAACTCTATTGTCCTTTATTTTATTTCTTTAGGATCCTTCGGTGGTTTGAATATTTGTCCCTTTCGAAACTCATGTTGAAAAATAGTCCTCAATGCGGCAACATTGAGAGGTGAAGCCTTTAAGTGATTGGGTGATGAGGGCTCTGCCCTCTTGAAGCGAATAATGGATTCATGGGTTAATGGATTAATGTGTTATCATGGGATTGGGACTGACAGCTTTATAAAAAGAAAAAGACAGACCTGAGCTAGCATGTTCAGCTCCCTCACCATGTGATGCCCGGCACCACCTTGGGACTCTGCAGAGAGTTTGCACAGCGAAGAGGACCTCACCAGATGCAGTTCCTTGACCTTGGACTTCTAAGCCTCCATAACTGTAAGAAATAAATTCCTGGTCTTTATAAATTACTCAGTTTCAGGTATTCTGTTATAAACAACAGAAAAAGGACTAAGACACATCATTTTGAGAGATAATTCTTTTATATAATAAATGAATTCTGGCTAATATGTTAATTCATATTCATGCTTTATTATATTTAATATAGTACAGGTAAATACTCATTTAAACGTGTTTCCTTGGAAAAGAATACCTTAAATTAAAGATGCCACTCCCTGTATTTCTTGTGGAACTCTAGTTCTGTTGCTGGCCAGTGGAATAGAAAGCTATAAATTACTACAGGAGAAAGAGAAGAAATCAGGTAACCTAAGAGGTTATGGAAGGTAAACATGGAAATAGAGTAAGTCATGAGAGAGGCCACACTTGTTCCATTGAATGAATACCTACTAACTCCCTGCTAGAATCCAAGACAGTCAGGTTTGTAGAAAACAGATATTTTGAGATTAACTCCTCATATGATTCTTTATTTCTATTTCTGTTTAGATGTCTTTAGAAACCTGAAGGTTTAAAAATAGTCATTCTATTTTCTGAGAAAATGAAAGCTTAACAGTCCATAGAAAAAATTATATTATGTCAAAAATATATATATTCATATTTTATCCATTACCCTACTTCTATCTTCCATGTCAATATGGCACAAATTTTGCACTTCTTGCATATAATTTCTCTTCAAATAGATTTGAGTACAACTTTCATATTCTGTCACACCTAACTGGCTAGGGGGGTTTTATATATATTTGATACTCTTTATCTGGGAAAATATTTCTGTGTTATAGAAACCCTACTTGCTAGTATTCAGCAGCTCTACTCTGATAACAAGAAAAATTGTACAATATTGTAAAGAGTTTAAATTTTCTGTTGATATCATATGAGTGTAGGAAGATAACTTGGGAAGTTTTCTGGTTAGAAATTATTGGTTCTTCTAGCTCCACTTGTGGAAGTCTTCACTTAACATATACCTGCTTGGATAGACTGTGGCAAGACCACAGACAAGTGATTAAACTTGAGATGTTTCAGGCAAAGCATGCTATTTCTTCTTACTGTAAAAAAATAAAGAACATTTCTGAGTCATTGCAGTCTTGGAATGTAATGCCAAACAAATGAGAAACAGACCACAAACAGTGGGGCCAAGTACATCATTACTGAGTGAGTAATGTGAACAACTTACATAAACTGTGGCTGAAACTGAGTTTTTAGCAGACGACCATAACCTTTTGATTGCATCAAGAACAGTTAAAAGCTCTTTAATCTGCATGTTGTCCTTCAGGAAAGAAAAACGCATCAATTCAGTTCATAATCTCTAAAACCTATAATTTTTCATTAAGATTTAACCCTATTTCTCTCTGATTCTTTATCTCATTGCCAGCAGCAGAGGCAGCTAAAGAGAATTGTCTGGGGTCCAAGGACGTTTCTTCTATTGACCATACTGGGAAACATGTCACAGGTAATAGAGCCTTCTTCCTTTATGGCACTATGGAGTGAGCCACTCCAAAAGTTTAGTTAATGGAATAGTTTATGTCTTTTTAAAAAAATATCTGTGTTATATTCTGAGTTTCTCATAGTTTAGGAAATACATTTTCATTTGTATCAAGATCATTTTTTCTTAATTGGAATAAACAATACCTGCCCACAATTTTATTTCATTGAGTTTTACTATTTTCGTTAAACAAACAAAAAGCAACACAACTTTTCACCAGGACTCTCTTTAAAATAGAAACAAACAAAAAAGTCAGTAATTCCTTCCGGGAAGGAGATTAAAATTTTTCCTTTCTGGTTTTACCACCCATATAAAATGTTAATATTCAAAGCACTGCATTTTTAGATATATATTCAAAAACCTGATTATGTATGAGGCATCACTAGTATCTATCTCATAACTGGATTGGTTTTAATATTTTGGAAACTTTCTTTTTCTCTGCTGATACCTGAATGAGAGTGTAATTTGATTCTGTGTACTTGGGAAGAAAATAAAAAGAACAAAAAAAGGAAGAAAACAAGTTAAGAGCTCTCCTGAATGGTATTTGGTATTCTTTAAACACAAATCTTGATCCAAACTCTCTCTCCCTCTGTCTTGTTTATTCTGCTTTTCATATTGTAGTTGCCAAATGCAAGCCCCCTACCCCAGACCAACTAAATCAGAATCTTAATTTTTTAATAAACTCCTCAAGTGTTCCATAAGCACGTAAAATTTGATGAATGCTATTCACTGTATATCTAAAATTACGATTAAAAACCAAACATTCTCACCTGGAACTCGTATCACCCTATCTCATTTATTTCTTTCTCTTTTTTTTGTCCAAACCTTCTCATACTAATCATATTAATTCTCAACTCTTGGAAAGAACTTGTAATAATGTCAGTATCCATGAATAGTATCCTTTTAATATCTGGGCTTTTCAGCTCTTTGTCTTTCTCCCTTCCAGTCCTCTTATCCTCTTCCCCTCTCACCATTTGGTCCCATAGTCATATCTGGAAATTGCTAATCTACCATAATATCAGTTTTGATCACCCTACTCATCACTACCATCTACTTTTTTTCAATTCTACTCCTTATGGTACTTAAATAAAATTTCGGTACTACTAGGACCTATAATCCATTTGATTCTCCTACATTTTTCCTTTTCATTACTCTCATCACACCTTGGCTTCCTTACTTACCTGTTCTAAATTCTATCACCCATAAATAATCTGTCTTTTGAATCTATCTTCAATTTTCTTTCACATTATCTTTCACTTTGGTATACTCACCTTACAAAAGCTCATCAGTGGCTAAAGTCAAGTCTTCACCTCCTCCTTTCAAGTCTTAGCTTAGCTTAATTTGGCTTAAAAGAAAACCCCACAAAATCATGCTAATGTTCTTACCTTAAATTAAAGACCATCAACCTCTAGTAGGACCTCTTAGGGTTGCCTGATAATTGTACTGTATTTTTCTGTCTCTGTACACAATCACTCTTCTCTTCTCTTCTCTACTCAAATCTCCAAATAACATCTCCAGCACATCTTCTCTTCCAATGACCATGTATTTCCCTATCCTCATTTTCAGTTTATGACCTTGCTTCTTATTTCATGTATAAAATATTGATATCTCTGTGCCATACGCATATATCCATATACCTACATCTGGGTGCTTTATTTCCTATTAAAAATGTGAACTGTCCTTACTGCTAGTAAATTCAACCTCTTCATGTGAGCAATAGGTACCAATTTAGCCTACCTAAACACTTAGCTCTGGAAATTCTCCTCTCTTTCTTAAACGATCATTTTTTTTCTCTCTGTGTTGGATTTATCAACATACAAAGTAATGTAATAACTACCATTATAAATTAGATTCTTGATGCTCATGTCTTTAAAGCTGTTGTCTTATTTTTTTTCCTCTCTTCTATAGTAACTCCTTAAAAAATTTATCTGTATTTGTCTTCAATTTTTTTCTTCATCTTTATTAAATTCAGTCCAGTAAGACTTTTGGCTTTAGCTTTCCACTAAAATTCTATTTTGTTTGTCAAAGTCAATGATTTCCTGTTTCTAAATGGAATGAATAGTCAATACTCAATCCCCATTTTGCTTAATCTAGCAACATTTGATGCAATTAACAGGTATCTCTTTCTTTCTTTCTTTCTTTCTTTCTTTCTTTCTTTCTTTCTTTCTTTCTTTCTTTCTTTCTTTCTTTTAGTGGTGGTGGTGGGGGGATAGAGTCTTGCTCTGTCACTCTGGGTGGAGTGCAGTGGTGTCATCATAGCTCAGTGCAACCTCAAACTCCTGGGCTCAAGCAATCCTCCTGACTCAGCCTCCTGAGTGGCTGGAACTACCGGTGAGTGCCACACCACCTCTGGCTAATTTTTCTATTTTTAGTAGAGACGAGGTCTGGCTCTTGCTCAGACTGGTCTCAAACTCCTGAGCTCAGGCAATCTTTTTGTCTTGGCCTCCCAGAGTGCTAGGATTACAGGTGTGAGCCAGCACGCCCAGCTGATATATCTCTTTCTTGAAACAATTCTTCACTATGCTTTGAAGATAACACACTTTTCTAGTTTTCTTACCTCTTTGGCTGTTCCTACTTATCTGCCTTACTGGTTCCATATTGTTTCCCTGATTTCTACATATTGGTGTATTGAGAGTATTTGGCCTTTTCTTTATCTTTGCTCTCTCCCTTGGGGACATCATTCATTCCTAATTTTCTATCTCTAGCCCTGAACCATTCCCTGTTCTCTAAACTCTTATATGCAACTAGGTAGTTGCATATAAGAGTTTAGAGATCTCCATGTCTCTAGTTGGATGCCGAATAGGCAATTCAAGCTTAATAATCCCCAAAATGAGCTCCCAATCTTCCTCCCAAAACCTATTTCCACCTACAGTCTTCCACATTTCATTAAATGGCAATTCTATTTGTCTAGTTGCTCAATCCAAAGACTAAGTCATCTTTGGCTCCTCCACCAATAAATCCTGTCAACACTGTCATTAAAATGTATCCTAAATCTGACCACTTTTCCACTATTACCTCCTTCAACCAAGCCTCCACTTCTTCTCATTTATATTATTACAAAAGTCTTCTGGCCAATTTGCCTGCTTCTGTCTTTGTCAACTGACCCTCCAAGTCCCTTCCTGATACAGCAGCCACAGTGATCCTTTAAAATCATGTTGGAACTTATCTCCCCTATCTTCAAAACCCTCCAACATGTCCATCACACTCAAAATAAAAGCCAAACTCATCACGATGGTCCTACATTGTCTACATCTTGCATCTTTTCATCTCATTCCTATTTCTCCTTGTTTTATTCATTTTAATCTAGCCGTGGATGTTTGTGCCTCAGGTCCTTTGCACCTGGTATTTCTGCTGCCTAAAATATTCTTCTCTCAAGTTCCCCCAACTTTTTGGAAACCTCTATATTTCTACTATGCTAATTTCTCTTCATCGCATTTATTACCCAGACATCTATGTCTATATCTATATACATATCTATATCTATTGTTATTAATTTGTTTTAAGATCTGTCTCCACTGACAGAATTTAACTTTTGCAAGGGCAAGAATTTGAGAACACTTTGTTCACTGCTATGCTTGTTCAGTGCCACACACATATCTGTGCTCGATATGTATTTTCTAACTGACTGACTGAATATATGAATTATCTATTAGCCCAGTTCTGAGATGCTAGAATTGCCTACGGGCCAGACTTTCTGAGTTATCCCAAGATTTCTACCCAATTATAGACATGTGCCTTTTACAATTTTGTAATTTATCTATTTCAATATTCTCTCCAATTTTGGAATGTTTAAAGGTCTATTTTCCTTGATTAGACATGGAGCACAATTATTTAATGGCTGCTCACTGGTGGCTGTTCTCTTTGTGTGCAGTCAGCATTGATAAGCCACAGGAAACACTTTTTTATTGAAATTCTAAAGCCAATTCTGTATTATTGTGGTGAAAAAAACTCTGTCATTAATATCTTTATGGATTTTTAAAAGAACCTAGTATAGTGCCATGTACTCTGTGGGTGCTTAATAAATAGTTGGGTAGTGACTGACTACAGTAATTGAATCCACTTGAAATTAATTATATTTATCTCGATCATTTTTCCTTCAGTTTGACAGCAAATCAAGCCTGTTGCAATTTGTTTGTGGTTGTTATGTACAAGCATAGTGCCCCCCGGAGAGCCCAAATACATGTGAATTCATGATAAAGTGGATAGTACTCTTTCTGGCATCTGTTACAGATTTTCAAAGAAATCTCCCTAGTATATTATCATAGAATTTATTAAATCTAGAAAGATTTCCAAAACATATGTTTATAGTTTTATATTTTTAACTGTTCCAAGAATGAATTCTCACTGGTGTTCCAGCCTTCTGCCTGTCTCCCCTTCAATTCATCCTTACGTTGCTGTTGAGTTGCATTGCCTCATCGTGGCTCCAATCAAGCCGTTTTCATGCTGGAACAGTGTTGGTGGTTCCCTACTGAATGTCAAGTAAAGTCCAAATGCATCAATATGTATGTGAAGTGATGAGCCCAGTAGCTACTCCATAGCTTATATTCAATATTTCCCAAACTATGTTTTGTGAAACACTTGGGTCACATGGGATGTTAATAGTTTTTCAGCGAAAAAAATGATTGGAATCCAAGTAAATTTGGGAAACTCTGAGTTAACATACAGCCAGCTCCTTGACTTCAGGACTTTTCATAGCTTTTAAAATTCCCAATGTGATTCTCTGAAAGGGAGATTATTTTGACTATGGCACTATGTTTTTTTAAGAGAACCTGCTTTATTCTATAGGAGTTTAGTCTTCCTCTGCAGCACAGTTGGGAGATGATAACTATAACTTTTCTCTTACCTTATTATCATGCAATACAAGATTATTTTCACCATCTAACTGGCTGACTCCATTCCCTGGTACTCCCCATGGTCTTTTAGTATTTTTAAAAGTACATAGAATGTTACTTCACACTTTAAGGCATCTGAAGTGCCTTAACGACAATTTTCTAGTTAACTCATACTCTCCCTCAAGAATCCGAGCAGGAGTGAGCTCCATGGGAGCCTTTCTTGAAATCCCACCCTGTGTAGTAACACCTCTTATTAGAAATCTTACCACATTATATTGACATTATCTCTTCAGGTACTTAGTGCCTTCACTGTCTCCAGCGCACTGAGAACAGGGAATGTGTTGTATTTATCTTCACATACCTAATGCCTAATGCAGTACCTGGAAAATAGCAGGCACTTGATAAATATTTGTTGAAATATGCTAGAGATAGCAGATGATATATATTTGAAAAGTAAACAATGGAAACTATTTGTAAGTTATATTTCACATACACAAACATATTCTGCAGTTTGGATGGTAACATATCTCTGTGAAAACAGAGGGAATCAAGATAAATTAAATCATTGCTAAAGTATTACTTTCACCCTATTTATGGTAGGCACACTCTTTCAATAATCTATTACATTTTGATCCTTTTTGGCATGCATTGTGGGTATTGACAAATCTTTTGAAATGCTTTAGAAACCATATCTATGGACCAGTGCTGCTTAACAAGTTCAGTAGATAGTGATTTCATCAGCTCTTTTGCATTAGTGCTCTAAGATTTGGCAGATGGCAGTAGACAAAGAGGCAAGGGTGGTAGCTAAAAAAAAAGATACTTTTGCAGCTTCTCAGAGCTCACCTGAAGCTGCAAAAGCAGAGCATGGATGGAGACCCCAAGCAGCATCTCTTTTCTCCCTGTCAGCTTATGGTGGGAAGGACTCCCAATATACCCAAACCAAGAGTACCCACTGTGTCTCCTATCTGAGAAAGGCATCATGATCTTGTATCAGGAAACTAAAAAGTAATTTCTTAACTCTATGCCAGTTGTTTTTAACAGTTGTATTCCTGAAAATTATTAGTTTCCCTAATGTTTTCTAAATAATACTCTGTTTAGTGATGTAGGAGACTCAAAAATGGGTTAAATAATTTCTGCCCTCAAAGAACTTACAATATAATTTGGGAAATAGTATAAACCCTGAAATAACTACAAGCAATGCAGCATAAGATACCTGCATTTTGAATAATACAAGAGTACATGAAAATTACTTCCATATGGGCTTTTCAGGGAGGTCTTTATGGAAGAAGAAACATTTGAACCAGGCCATGATTCAAGTTAGTTATAGAAATTCGAAGACTGAGGAGGGAATTCAAGGTAGAAGTAGAGAGCGGGCACAGGCATAGAGATGGTGGATGATGGCGCATGTCCAGAAAGTGTCCTGTAATCTAGTTCAGTTGAAGTATGTATTTTAGGTAGGGACATAGTGGTAGATCAGACTGGAAGATGTCTTGGATTAACATTGATTAGAGTCTTAAATGTTAGATTCAGTTTATAAACACACACACACATGTCTATATATGTTTTAAAGAAAATTGGAAGCCATTAAAGGGGAAGGAGAAGGGGAAGAAATTTTATCTTAACAATGGGTGCCAGGGTTTCTCTTAAGGCAAGAATTGTCTGTCATTGGATAAAATATCTTGACTTCTGAAACAGAATGGTAGAGTGAACATATGTTATACCTTTCATGGCAAAGATAGAAAATGCTGAATGTGGGTGTTGGGGGAAATGGGGCAGAGTTTGAAAGTCCTAAGACATAAAATAGTGAAAAATTCTTTATAAGTTTTTAAGGAAAAAATAGGAACACTAATTTTTTAAAAGAAATATATCAATTTAGTATTTTATATTAAGAATATTAGAGTAACAATTAGCATTTTTGGAAATAGATTGGTATAGTGAAATGTGATTAATTCAATAGATGCTAGAGAAATAGTAAAATGCTGGGGTAAGGAAAATGAATTATGTATGGAAAATAGCAAAAATTGGAAAAATAATTTGGAATACATTGGTAATCACAATATATGTAACTTAAAGTCACTAAGGTAGATTGAATTTTTTGAAAAATTAAAATTATGAGTCAATCCATAAAAACTCAACATAGAAATGTTTCAAATAAAGATATTTTGAATTAAAGCAGTAGTTCTGCATTGTTTTTGGTCTCAGAACACTTTACACTCTTAAAAATTATTGAGGACCCAAAAGAATTGTTTTTCTTTATATGGTTTACATTCACTGGTATTAATTTTATTACAATCAAAACAGAGAAATTAAGAGAAATGTTTATTAGTGTCCCTAAAAATAAAAATAAACCCATTAACCTTTTTTGAAAAATAACAGTTTTCAAAACAAAAAATAAATTAGTGTGAAGAATTACGTTGATTTACATTATTGCAAATCTTTAATGTCTTGGTTAATAGAGGTTGGCTAGATTCTTAAATCAGTGTCTACATTCAATCTGTTGCCATTTCACGTCATATAATCTCTGGAAAACTCTACTATCCATCATGAGATATACAGAGTGAAAAAAGTAAAAGACATCTTAGTAGTTTTAGGAAAATAGTTTTGATTTTGCAGAACCTGTGAAAGAGTCTCAATGACCCCTAAGGATTCCTGAACCACACTTTGAGGACTGCTACTTTTAAGAAAACTGGAGGACAATATTATTATTATCAGATAAAATCAATTTAATGTGAGAAACATTAAAAAAAAGGTGGAGAATTTTTGTACAAAAAGAACCAATCCACCAAGATAATATAACTATTATACATCTTTATGGAATTAACATCAGAATCTTAAAATATATCAAGTAAAATTTGATAGAATTACAGAGAATTACTTAGAATTTCATATCATTCCAGGAGATTATAATCTCATATAATCAGCAGATAAGAAATAATTATTAACATAAATGGTTTAGGAATACAATTGGGAAGTTGGAGCTATTAATAATGGGTACACATAGACATTTGCAGGGCCCAAACAGAGCACACATTATTTAAAACCAATGAAAATATTAAAATAACATTTTACATTTATGTATTTGAAAACCTAGATAAGATGGACAATTTTCTAGAAACATATATGTTACCAAAATTGATCAACATATTTACAAAAGTTGATGGCATATTAGGCAATAAAGAGAATCTCAATAAATTCAAAACATTAGCCTTTTGTAGATTACATTTTCTGAGCATGGTGCTTTGAAATTAAATACCAACAACTATAAGATAGTGATGAAAATCTCCAAGAATTTGAAACTTTAAAAATAGACTTCTCAATAACACATTAAATAGAAAATGCTAGGAAAAATTATGTGATCTTCACATCACTTTAGGGAAAAACTATTACCTTAGATTTATTTCTTATAAGACAGGAAATGGGGATGGTAAGTAAGCTAATCAGTCAAGAAGTTTGATGACATTGGAAAGAAATATAAGTAGAAGAAAATAAAGGACAAAAATTAAAAATTCATAAATTTGAAAACTAACAAATGAAAAAGCAAATGTGAACAAAACAAAAAACCTTTTTATTTTTTTCTTAAATAATCAGAGATAAAACTCTGGCAAGATTGCAAAAGGAAAAGAGAGAATGGACACAAATATTAGAAATAAAAACAGGCAAGATGGCACAAACATTTTTTAAAAAGAAAAGGTTATAAACAATTTTATTTGTATACATGTAAAAAACTAGGTGAAATTGACATTTTTTAGAAACTTGTAAATTACCAAAATTGATAAATTTTTTACAAAAATTTGAATGGACAAAACAATACATGAGAATAGAATAAGTAGCCAAAATTTTCTCCACAAAAGTGCTCCCAAACCCAAATGTTTTTATAGGTTTTAGTAAAGTTTAAGGAATAGAATTTCTTTTTTTCCCCAAGAAAATTATTTTTATTTATTTTTTTGAATATTCATAGTTTAGTTTATTTGAGTACTTCCATTGCTTTTAAATGAATGTTTAATGTTTTTTTTTCTTCTTTCTTTTTTTTTTTTTGTGCATTTTTTTTTTTATTTCAGCATATTACAGGGGTACAAATGTTTAGGTTACATATACCGCCTTTGCCCTGCCTGAGTCAGAGCTACAAGCTTGTCCGTCCCCCACAAGGTGTGCACCATTAAGTGTGACTTTACCCATCCCCTAATCCCCACCCCCACCTGCCCGACACCCAGCGAAGGTTACTTCCATGTGTGCACACAGTGTTGATCAGTTAGTGCCAATTTAATGGGGAGTACATGCAGTGCTTGTTTTTCCATTCTTGTGATACTTCGCTATGAAGAATAGGCTCCAGCTTCATCTAGGATAATACAAGAGGTGTTAGTTCACTATTGTTTTTTATGGCTGAGTAGTACACTATGGTATACATATACCACGTTTTATTAATCCGCTCATGTATTGACGGGCATTTGGGTTGTTTCCACATCTTTGCAATTGTGAATTGTGCTGCTATAAACATTCGAGTGCAGATGTCTTTTTTATAGAATGTCTTTTTTCCCTTTGGGTAGATGCCCAGTAATGGGATTGATGGATCAAATGGTAGTTCTGATTATAGTTCTTTGGGGTATCTCCATATTACTTTCCACAGAGGTTGTACTAGTTTGCAGTCCCACCAGCAGTGTATGAGCGTTCCTATCTGTCTGCATCCATGCCAACATTTGCTGTTTTGGAACTTTTCAATAAAAGCCATTCTCACTGGAATTAATTGATATCTCATTGTGGTTTTGATTTGCATTTCCCTGATGATTAGAGATGTTGAGCAATTTTCCATGTTTTTGGCCATTAGTTTGTCTTCTTGTGAAAAGTTTCTGTTCATGTCCTTTGGCCAGTTTTTAATGGGGTTGTTTGATTTTTTCTTGTTAATTTTCTGAGTTCTATACAGATTCTAGTTATCAGCCCTTTATCGGATGTGTAGCATGCAAATATTTTCTCCCATTCTGTAGGTTGTTGTTTGCTTTAGTTATAGTTTCTTTGGCTATGCAGAAGCTTTTTAATTTGTTTATCACATGCAATTTGTTTTCTAGGTTAGAAAAGAAAAGGGAGCTACAAAACTTAATTTAGCAGGGCCCTATAACCCTGATGTCCAAACTAGTCAAACAAAACTATTAGCTAATTTTATTTAACAAAAATCTGAAAGTGTTAAATTAAATCCAACATACACATACACACGGACTCATATAAATACATGTACACACACAACATTAGCTAACAGACTATACTCTATGAGTACATGGATAATTCATTATTATAAAAATATCTATCAATAAAATTTACCACATTAAAAGATTAAGAGAAAAACATATGATCATATCATTAGGTACAGAACCAAAATTACTGGAGACATTTTGATAATATAAGGGGAAAAGGAGGTACAGAATGTGAAAGAAATAGACAAAGTTGAGACCATTTTTAGATTATATTATCTGCATACAAAAATCAAAGATTATTAATACATGAAACTTCAGAAACTATAAGAGAATTGAGAAAAGTGACCATCTGAAAAATCAACATAAAAAATAAAAGTAATAGCACTTTGCAGACATTACTAGTGCTCACTGATTTTCCTTTCCTTCCTAGATAACACAGAGAACTGTATTACCCCAACTTCCTTATGTGACAGAGTCATATGACTAGATCTTGCAGGTGTTATTTCCCAAGACATGCTTTCCAGAAGTAGGACTTGTTTTGTTTTTGAATGACAACTGCCACATTATACTCAATTATCCTCATTGTATCTCAAGGTAATATTGGATTGCATTTAATTTATAGATTAGGTTGGGGAAAACTGATGTCTTAACATTATTGAGTCTTCTTACCCATGAACAGAAAATCTCTCAATTTATTTAGTTCTTTACTATTTTCATTAGAATTTTGTAGTTCCCCTCATTTAGCTCTTGTACATATTTTGTTAATTTATACCTAAGTATTTCATTTTTGTAGGTGCTAATGTAAATGGTATTATGCTTTTAATTTCAAATTTCACATGTTCATTGCTGTTATATGGAAAAGCATTTGGCTTTTGTATATTACCCTGGTATCCTGCAAACTTGCTATATAATTGATTATTATTACCAGGATTTTTTTGTTGATTTTTTAAGATTTTCTACATGCACAATCATGTCAGAAGTGAACAAAGACAGTTTTATTTATTTCCCCCAATTTGTATATTTTTTATTTCCCTTTCTTGACTAATTGCATTAGCTAGAATTCTAGTAAGATGTGAAAAAGCAGTAGGGAGAGAGAGCATCCTTGACTTGTTCCTGATCTTAGTGGGAAAACTTCAAGTTTTCACCATTAGATATGATATTAGCTATAGATTTTTTCTGGTGGATATTCTTTATCAAGTTGAGGAAGTTCTCCTCTACTCCTAGTTTACTAAGAATTTTGATCATGAATGATGTTGGATTTTGTCAAATTACTTTTCTATATCTATTGATATTATCATGTGACTTTTCTTCTTTGGCTTGTTGATGTGATGGATTCCATTAATTAATTTCAAATGTTGAGCTAGCCTTGCACACCTGGGAGAAATCCCACTTGTTCATGGTATATATTTTTAATATGTGATTGGATTCAATTTGCTGAGATTTTGTTGAAGATTTTTATAACTATGTTTATGAGAGACATTGATCTGTAGTTTTCTCTTCTTGTAATGTCTCTACCTGGTATTGGCATTAGGGTAATGCTGGCCTCATAAAATGAGTTAGAAAGTATTCCATCTGTTTCAATCATCTGAAAGAGATTGTGGAGCATTGGTATAATTTCTTCCTTAATTGTTTGATAGAATTATCCAGCAGACCCAGTTGGGCCTGGTAGATTGTCTGTTTCTTCTTGTGTGAATTTTGGCATGTGTCTTGTGAAGAATTGATCCATTTCATCAATATTATCAAATTTGTGGGCCAAGAATTGTTCAAAGTGTTCCTTTACTATTCTTCTAATGTCTTTAGAATCTGTAGTGATGCCCCTTCTTTCATTTCTGATATTAGTAATTTGTTTCCTCCTTTTTTCTTAGTTAGCCTGGCTAGGAGTTTATCAATTTTGTTGATCTTTTATAAGAACTACCTTTTGGTTTTATTGATTTTTCTCAATTGACCTCTTGTTTTCAATTTCATTTATTTCTGCTCTAATTATTATTATTTCTTTTTCCTTACTTTAGATTTAATTTGCTCCTTTCAATAGTTTTCTAAGACAGAAACTTAGATTATTGATTTTAGATCTTTCTTCTTTTCTAATATATTCTTTCAATGGTATAATTTTTCTTCTAAGCACTGCATTCACTTCATCCCACAAATTTTGATAAGTTGGGCTTTCATTTTCATTTATTTCAAAATATTTTTAAATTTCTCTTCAGATTTCTTCTTTGACTTATGTGCTAATCAAAATTATGTTGTTTAATCTCCAAGTACTTTGGGATTTTCCAGCTATATTTCTGTTATTGATTTCTGTTTAATTTCATTGTGGTCTAAGAGCAGATATTTTATAATTTCTATTCTTTTAAATTTGTTAAAGTGTGTTTTAATGGCCCCAAATGTGGTCTATCTTGCTCAATGTTTCATGTGAGCCTGAGAAGAATATGAATTCTGCTGTTGTTGGATAAAGTAGTCTTCAATGTCTATATCCAGTTGATTTATGGTGCTGTTGAGTTAAAATATGTCCTTTCTGATTTCTTACAAATATGTCCTCTGGATATCCCCTTTTCTTATAGAGGGATGGTGAGGTTTCTAATTAAGATAGTGGATTAGTATTTCTCTTTGCAATTTTATCAATTTTACCTCAAACATTTTGAAATTATCTTGTTAGGTGTGCACATGTTAAAGATTGTTATCTCTTAGAGAATTGACCACTTTATCATTGAGTAAAGTTCTTCTTTATCCATGATAACTCTCTTTGCTTTGATATCTACTCTGTCTGAAATTAGTATAGCTACTCCTTGTTTCTTGTAATTAATGTTAGCATGATATATCTTCCTCTATCCTTTTACTTTTAATTTATATATGTCTATATTTAAAGTTGGTTTCTTTAGAGAAGATATAGTTGGTCCTGTTTTTTGATCTACTCTGATGATTTCTGTATTTTAATTGGTGCATTTAGACCATTGTTGTTTAAAGTAATTATTGATATAGTTGGATCAATATCTACCTTATTTGTTACTCTTTTCCCTTTGTTCTGATTTTTGTTTTCCACCATTTTTCTACCTTTTTTCTTTTTAATTGAGAATTTTTTATTTCACTTTTTCTCCTTTTTTTGGCACATCAGTTGTACTTCTTTTCTTACTATTTTTGGTAGTTGTGCCACAGTTTACAATACACATTTACAACTAATCTAAGCCCACTTTTGAATAACACTATGTCACTTCACAAGTTGTGTGAATACCCTGAACTAACAAAATAATTCTAATTCTACCATCCTATCCCTTGTATCATTACTATTATACATTTTACTCATATATATATATAATAGCATACACACATGAATACATTGTTGCTATTATTTTAGACAACTATTGTATGTTAGGATGAACTAAGTAAAAAAAAAGTTGTTTTATCTTCACTTATTCTTAAGTTTCTGACCTTAATAATTTTCCTTCACTTTAAGTAACTTCTTTGAATATTTCTTGCAAGCCAGGTCTATTGGATAGATTTTTTTTTTTGGTTTGAGAAAGTCTTTATTTCTCTTTCACTGTTAAGGATAATTTCACACATTACAGAATTCTTGGATAGTATCTTAATTCTCTCAACACTTTATATATCTTACTCCACTCTCTTCTTGCTTTCATGGTTTCTGAGGTGATGGCAGATGTCATTTTCATCTTTGTTCCTTGATAAGTAAAATATTTTTGTCCTCTAGTTTCTTTCATAATTTTTTATTTATCTTTGATTTTCTATAATTTGACAATTTTATGCCTAGGTGTAGTTTTTTCTTTGTTTGTTTGTTCATTTTTGGCATTTCCCATTTGGTATTCTCTGTGTTTCTTGGATTTGTGGTTTGATATCTAATATTAACTTGGAGAAATTCTCAGTCATTATTGTTTTAAATATTTCCTCTGTGCTTTTCTTTCTTCTTCCAGTATTACCATTACATGTATTTATACCTTTTATAGTTGTCCCACAATCCTCAAATATTCTGTCCCATTTCTTTTCCAGACTTTGTTCTCTTCACTTTTCAGTTTGGGAGGTTTTTATCAATATTTTCTCAAGCTGAGATTTTTTATTCAACTGTATGCAGTCTACTAATAAGCCCATCAAAGGCAGTCTTCATTTCTGTTACAATGTTTTTAATCTCTAGCATTTCCTTTTGGTTCTTCCTTAGGATTTCCATTTCTCTGCCTACATTGCCCATCTGTTCTTGCATGCTGTCTACTTTATCCACTAGAGCTCTCAGCACATTAATCATAGTTGTTTTGAATTCCTGATCTGATAATTCCAATATCCCTGCCATTTCCAGTTCTGATGCTTGCTCTGTCTTCAAATTGTGTTTTCTCCTATTGATATGCCTTGTAATTTTGTCTTGGTAGCTGTACATGGCTACAATACCAACTGTTAGTTCTGAGAAACTGCTGTAAATAGACCTTTAGTAATGTGGCGAGGAGGTGTGTGGAGAGCAGAAATGTCCTGTCTAGTCTTATGATTAGGTCTTAGTCTTTTAATGCTTTTAATGGGCCTGTGCCTCTGAACTGTGATCTTCACAAGTGTTTCTAAGTTTTTTTCTCCTGTCTTAGGTGGGGCAGGCTGGCAAGAGTGGGCTGAAGGTGGGTATTTTCCTTCCCTTAGGTCAGTTAGGCTTTGATAAAATCCCAGCTGATTGGGCTCTGGCAAAATAGTTTTTCTTGAGGCCAGGCCTTGTTAAGAAGAACTGACTATTCCAGTGTATTCCAAAATTATTTCTTTTCCCCTTCTCTTACTGGACACATGAGGGGGATTTTTCTCTAGTATTTACTGTGGGAACCTGGTGGAGCTCCTGGAGATAAATCTCACATTATCGTGACAGCCTGTCTATGATTGGGTCCCTGGAGTTTTTAACTCTCACAGTAGTCCATGCTGAGCTTCCAGCAATTTGTCAATTATAGTTCAGGTTTTCCTGCCTTGGCACTGGTCTCCGTAGCAGTTTCTGCTCATGAGTCTCTGCTTAGATAAGCCAAGATTCCTGTATTTGTTTATCTGTCTATCCAATCTTAGAGGTTGTGGTTTGCCCTGTGTCCTCACCTCTCTTACAGATTCAAGAAGAGTTATTGATTTCTCAGCCTGCTCAGCTTTTTACTTGTTGAACAAAGTGGTGACTTACTTCCAAGCTCCTTAAATATGGAACTGAAAACTGAAAGTCCCCATGAGTATTACTTTAAGCTGCTATGTTTATGATAATTTGTTATAGCAGCAATAAGAAACTAATGCAGCCTGCATGACATCACTTAGAGGCAGAGTGTGAGAAAAGTTCGTAAGTCAATGTGATGTCACTTCAGGAGAGACTTTCTTTTGCTGAATAAAATTATTAGTGAGCATATAGTTAACTTAATAAATATCATTAGACTAAGTACATGAGTATAGCACGATTTTGCATAAAAATTTGAAACCCAGATACAAAAAGAAAATTTGGAGAAGAGTTTTTTAGTAGGTTTGTGTATACAAAAAAAAAATCTAATAGCTTTATAGATCACTCTAAAGTACCTGCACTGCTAAATACCATTAATGTATCTAATATGATTCCTTTTTTAAAGTTTGAATTTGTTCACAGTTTTTTGAAACTTATGTATTGCACATTATTAGCTAGTTTGTAGAACATCTAGTTCCAACATTTTTTTATTATTTTTCAAATCAATTTACTTTTGAAAATTAGTTGCTTATTAGCACTGATTCCAGAAAATAAATTATGAAAGAAGAAAAGAAAAGATGCACTAACTTTACTGATTTGCTAAGTGTTGCAGCACTATACCTGCAATTATTGGTTGATATAAAGTTCAAATATCCATGCTTTTATTTTTATATAAAGGAGAATATCTGCTTTGCCTACATTTTAAAAGTGTATAAACTATTTCTGAATTGTCTGATTAAAGACCCTACATGAATCTCTTTTGACAAATATGCAATAAACGAGGGTTTATTTACCCATGTAGTTTAGTGACTATTTCAGGTCAGTAGTTCAATCAACTTTGCCAAAGTAAATGCTTGTGTCACTAATAATTATGTGTGTGGACTATCTCAATTGTGCTGGACTACCCCAGGGAGTAATTGACATAGTTGTTTGTTGGCCTGTGGGGTAACCTGTACTTTCTGACTTTTCTCCATTTCCTGTACCTCCAAAGGAAATATGACCTGACGTACTGTATTTGGAAACTCTGTCTACTGCTATGTATGACCTTGTATAATGAGTTTGCTGGGTCTGCTTTGAAGAGGTGGCTTGACTCTGGTAGATCTCCCTGACTTAAAAAAAGGCAGCTGATTAGGCATTAAGAAAAGTCCCATTCTTTTGAGGCTGAAAGCATTCCATTTCGTTTTGTTCACATACAAATGGTCTGAAGGAGTTAATAATTTTTAAAAAAGAATGTCTCATTGAAAAATAATAAATGTTTTATGTTTATAATAATGAATGTTTTACATTATTTGGGTAACTAGTAGAAGAAATAAATTTAAATGCTATTTTCCTAGTACATACCCAAATTTTAGGGTAATTTACTCTATCTAGGACAGCTATCTTGGCATCAGTTATTTTCTTGGTAAATTCGCATTTTTCTATAATTTGAATTAAAATGTAAATTAATTATTGATTAAATTTAAATGTATGGCTTTGTTTCACTTTGCATACTCAATCATTACTTAGAAAAATCAAATAAAATTCTCTGCCTAAAGGCATGGGGTTGGGTGGAGATTTTTAGAAACTATATTATAAAGCAGATAGACAACAACTAATCTTTTAATGTTAATAATGCCTTGTGTTTCCCTCTGTTTTTCTTCAGAGGAACTTAACAGATATTAGAGGAAGTATCTTATTAATGTATCCCTATAAGAGTTGTAAAGGAAGAGGATCATTTATCTCATTCTAAATGTAGAGAAACTTAGATAATGGGAAGTTTCTGTTATATAAAATATATATTAGATGCTTTTTTGGCCTACTTGTAGGAGAGAAATTCTTCATCTAATAGTAGATTTTAGCCTGTTTCTCCATGAGGTGACATAATGAAATCTGATCAAAGATTCCCATTTGACCAGTCAGCCTGCCCTTCCTCTACAGCTCTCTGTTTACTTCCAATTTAAACTGGTGTCAAGCTCTCCCCAGCTGATGACTCAGATATTTCTGCACTTAATATTCTTGACTGAAATGGAAGAAGACAAAATTTCTATTCTGTCCTTCTTAGCCAGTTTCCTTGATCAGTCATGGGCCCTGGTTTTAATTATCATGGAGGTTCTCCATCTTTATGCACACCAGAGATCCGGTGTCTGGACAGGCATACATAGGGAGGTCCCTTTTTTATTTGATTTGTTTTTAAATTTTTTATAAAAGTTTTATTGGTGTCACTTTTTCCTCATTTCCTTTGGAGAAATAGAAGCTGAATGCTAACCCCATGGATTTCTATGACCTACCATGGACTGGGGCTAAAATAAGAGTCACTTGGAGAAGTTGTGTTATTGAAGTTTCTGTGACAAAAACTGGACTGTTTATGATTATAAAGAGGAACACCCAAAATACAAACTGGTGATGGATTAGGTCCAAGCAGCAGGTATCTTAGACTATGGAAATTTGCTGTAGAACATTAAGATACTACACAAGTTACCAAAGAAGGCAGGGGCTGCTACAGTCCATAACGAAAGAGCCGTACTGTTAGCTACTCAGGCTCACACATGGAATCCCAGAGAAAGGTTATTCTTTCCTTCTTTTCATTTTGAAGTGACATAGTCCATCTGATACAGAGACTCCTACATGGCACAGGTTAATTCGAGATTTCTATGGACCATATATCTTGCTCCTGAGCTACATCAGGGCCTGAGGCTTAGCTTTACTCTCTTCCACATGCAACAAATTGCTAGCTTTCTTTGGTAAGAAGCTTTGCTTTTTCTGAAGCTTCTCCCCTTTGGCAGCCTCCCTATAGTTCCTATCATTCATCCTCCTTTCATTCAGCCTCCAGTGTATGCATCCTCTACTCTGTGGAAAGGTGACTGCTGGAGTGAGGCAGCAGGATGTGGGAGGAAGTGAGTTTAAGAGGTTTGGATTCTAAAGGAAGAAGAGGGGAAGAAGTCTTTGGGGTGGTCTAAGGTAAGGATAGAGTAGCTAAAAGCAGCCTACCCTTTAACCTGAAAAAATTAATATCACCCTCAACCTTATTATTAAAAAAGTTCTGTGGAGCATCTTTCCTGGATTTAAGTTAAGTAACAAGAAAAGCTAGGATGGAATTTGGGGCAGCAGAAGTATAGGACAGTAAGAGAAAAAAGGAAAATAATGCAATCACATTTGCAGGTGGTGTGCACAAATTCACATTGCTTATACTACATATTAAGGCATATATTTTGAAAGAGGCCATATATTTGTAGGCATACTCACTACTTTTTAAATTAAGAGCCAAGTGATATACTAGTCTGATTACAAAACATGAAGGAAGAGCTGAGACCTCTATATTAGCCTGCTAGGACTACCATAACAAAATATTACAGACTGGATAGCTGAAAAGACAGAAATTTATTTTCTCACCATTCTGAAGCATGGAGGTCCAAGATCATGCTGTTGGCAGATTTGCTGTCTCCTGAGGCCTTTCTCCTTGACTTGCAGATGGCTGCCTTCTTGTTGTGTCCTCACATGGCCTTTTCTCTGCATATGTGTATCTCTAATGCCTGTCTCTTGTCATAAGGATACCAGTCATATGAAATTACAACCCCACCTTTATAACCTCATTTAACCTTAATTATTTCCATAAAGGATCTGTCTCCAAATACAGTCATATTAGGGATTAGGGCTTCAACACATGAATTTTAGGGGGACACAATTCAATCTATAACAACCACCCTCACTCTCTTGCTCTACATTGTCATATTATCTGTTTCTGTGACTCTCAGACTCTGGTTCATACCTGTGCCTTGTTTCCTGAGTCTTATCATCTAATATCTGTAAAAAGAATCTTCTGATTCCTACTGGTGACAATAAAACTACAACTGGACACAAACACTGCACAGTCTTTTGGTTAACCTGGAAGAGAATTCTGAGCCTTTGATCAGAGCTGATTTTGACCACATTGTGACAACAGAATATTTTCGTTCATGAAATTTGCTTCTACAGTGACCAATTACAACCGGTCTGTTCACATATAACACATTTCAACAGTCAAAAGGGATTTTTTTCTCAGGATTTCTTCTGTCTTTCTGTAGGGAAGCATTACAGAAGAGAGCTTGTATGTGACCTTTCAGGCTGAAGAGACTGTTAACAAGACTATTTTCTTGTAGAAAATACTATCATAGTACCATCGCATCTTAACACTAAGAACATAACTTTCAGAGATTACAAAAATCTATCTGGATGTAATCAAGTAGGTTAAGCTGGAAATCAGTACAAAGCCACATTTTATCCTTTTGAATGTGCTGAAAGCTGAGATTTGTGCCAGGTCACCGTAGAGATGAGTAAGCTGATTGGTTCAAATCATAGCTCTTTCTTCTGCTTTTTTAGCATTGCCTCAAATAGATAAAGCCTAAAAGTACATACGATAAAAAGTACGCAATGGCATTTTCCATTTGTAAATGGTGAAGTATTAATAGATATGGCTACGTAAAGAGAGGTAGAGATCCAGGGTGACATTAAAGGTTTCTGATGAAGTGTGTGAGTTGAATTTAGTAATAAATTGAAAGAATGGAAGAAATAGGATTCAGAACCATTCTCCTTTTTAAACTATACCATAGGAATGGGAAAATAAATATGAATTTTTTTTAGGGGCTATTGTGAAAGTCACCCCTCATAATGTTTATTGCTTAACATTTTTATGGCTGGGTTGTGATTAATCACAGGGGACACTTGACTGCTTCATATATGGCTAAATTTGTATGAATGTATTATGTTTTTTTAATTTACTAATTGCTATAATTTCATTATCCATGTTAATAAGCATGTAATGAACTATGCAAGCTTTATCATCCTCATTTTAGGAGAGGAGAGAAGAGGGGAAGATATACATTAGTGACAATTCAAATTCTGAAGGGTATCTGTCTTTTTTGGAAACCTACCATATCCTTCCTAAGATTCTGAACTAGATTTAAAAGCGAATGAAATAAAAGCCACATTCAGTCCTTGAACTCAGAGGCAACAGTCAAAACATTTAGCTACCAGGAAGGCAGGGGACGCATTCCCTCAAGATGGGGCACCGAAGACCTAGACTGGATGGTAGCCATAAGCGACCCTTGTGGTCAAGCTGAGGCTTACTGGATGAATACCAGCCTAGCCCGGGGCACCTCTCATTTTGTTCCACTATTCTATTCTATTCCAAACAAATGAAAAAGAAATTAAGGTCAGATTCTGCCTTTCCATGCCTTTTGATAGAAGTCAGGGTCAGGGGAAAACTTTTGTTGATTTCAGTAAAAATTGCCTTTGTCTTCACATAACAGAGGGTAGAATTTGGCACCAAGAGGACTCACTCCCTGTTTATGCACTATCAGCGGCTGTCTGCTACCAATCTTGATGAATATTTGACGTAGCAATATTCATAAACAAGGCACCCTTCCAACATGCAAAATGCTCCTTGTTTCACAAATTCCAAAAATAAATTAAATAAGAAAACTTAAAAGAGATTAAAGTTCTGGATAGCAAAGCAGTTTATATTAGAAGCAGAGAATATTATAAAATTCTGTGCCAGATCCTAATAATAGGAAAACACACACACGCACACACACACAAGCAAAATGATCTGTCTCTTCCTTTCTTCAGTTCTGTGTATCACATTCATTGTCATGTTTGAATAAGAAAGATATTAATATATGTCCAAATGTTTAATAAACAGATAAAAATATCTTAAAAACTTCTGTAATTAGGGTATAGCCATTATATATATCCATTTGCATATCCATATGCCATCCACATCCATATCCATATACACATCTATATTTATAATTACAGCCACCTGTATCTAAATCTATGTCTATACATCTATATTTGTCTCTATATTTAAAAACAGAGTTTGTTGATGCAGCTCTCAATGACCGTTTGATGGGACATGGAGATGGATTTGTGAAACATTATCCCTAAGCTTCCTTATGAGACTGGGAGACACTGACAGACCCTGTCTCACAACCTAGGAGTATAGTCCCTGGCCCACCAAAACATCAACTTATTATCCCTTCTTTTTCTAACCAAAAAAACCACCTACACAGGGATGAAATAGTGAGGCACAATAGCTACTCTTGGCCCTAGACAACTCACCTGCTCTAGCCACGCTGGCCTCCTCGTGTTCTTGGAATGGGCCATGCATACTCCTACCTTAGGCCTTTGACCCTGGTGTTCCCTTTGTCCTGAAAAGCTTTTGTTCTACAAGGCTGCTCCCTTCTCTCTCTCAGTTCTTTACTTAAATGGCAACTTCTCAGAAAAGACTTTCTGGGTGACCTTATCAAAATTTGCATAGCACTTTTTTTTCCTCTTTCCTGCTCTAGAAATTATAATTAACATCCAATGCATTTTGCTTATTTAACACGTTTTCTGCTTACTCCACCAGACAATAATACCATAATATTTTGACCAGTGCTGTATCTTCTATTCCTACACTGGTTCCTACCGTATCGTAAGTGATCGATAGGGAATCAAAGAATCCTTTTCCCCCTCTCTCTGATTCTCTATTCCTATAAAGTATACCATGCTATGCTATTAGACTAACAACACAATCATAATGTATTTATTTCACATTTTGGTAATTTGTTCATTTTTTCCATTAATTTCGATTTTAAAAAATATTGTATCAAAATATTATCTATATCGATTACTGAGATTTTCAATGCCCTATTAAATTTTGTGCCTCAGACAAGTGCTTAACTTGTCTCGTTCCTCCCATCATAGACCTAGATCTTGATGAAAAAAGGATTCTTTGGTCAAACATTGGGTTATGAACCCATCTTCTTAATGAAGTTCACCTCAGCTCCTTCAAAATATTAATCTGCATTCTGATTTCCAAAGAGAGGTAGAGAAGACGCACTATTTCTCAAACTTATTTAAACTTGGAAGCCTCCACCATGGGTCATTTTGTGAAGCTGGGAGTGTATACATGCAGGAATAACTGAGGTGAGCCTCCACAAGGCTGGAACTGGTTCCTACTTCACCTCAATTCTTTACATGAGTACAGCTCCAAATCCTCCCAAACGCCTCCAATCCAGAAATTATTTTGATATCCACAGGGGAAGGAGTCCCTTGTACTCAAATGTAAACAAAGTTATAACATACATTTGAAAAACAATTCAAGTTTACAAGAGAGCAATAATAACCAGAGGTTAAAATATACATTTGAAAAGAGATTAGATATACATTGGAAACCAAGAGGAATCAAAGTAAACAATGTAATGTATACATCTAAAAGAATATTCGGATATACATCTGAAGCAAAAGAGAATTACAGGTTGTGTTCAGAAGGAAAAAAAGAGAGCTTTACATTGAGGTTTATTGGTTGAAGTTTTAACTTTTAGAATACTTGGCATAAAATTCTCTTGATTATGGAGGGGCCGATTTCTCGCATCATCATCCGCTTGGGTGGATGGACAAACCGTTAGGCTATGGTAATACCATGCAAGACACTTGAGGGAGGGGTCAAGGTGATAGATTGGGAAGCAGGCCTTCCCTCCACCAATCTAGAAACTACAATTATAAGCAAGGTGAAGATTTATGAATTCTATAATCAGTATCACTCCTGCTTTCCCTGGCCGTATCAGTAGTCCTGAGGTTATTTATGCTGCATTTTCCCAGTTCTTGAAGACTTCATTTTGGTCCTTAGTCTTAAATGCTACAGATTAACCTCCCTTTTTGTCTTCTAATCCATGGCATCCCTTGCCTTATTGTAGGGCAAACCTTGGGATATGGAGAGACTGTCTATGGTGCAACAAAACATGGGAATAATCCATTGTGTATGTAGAGTCAATGAAGTTAATTTGCTGCAGGTTAAAGAACACTAACCTCTGGATTGTACTTGGACTTGTTTCCCTGTGTTACAAGAATCACAAGTAGGTAAGGCACGCACGAGAATTGGCTCTATTGGAAAATCCAGGAACAAACCCAGTATTTTTAAGTGACCCTTTTTTTTTTTTGCGTACAGTGTCTAGATTAGGAGAGGGAGGAAGAACTTAGAGACAACGGGATACTAGTCTGGGTATAGCGAAAGTTAGTTAAGATTTAGTCTGATGCAATTCTGTAGGTTGCACCAGACTAAGTATTAGGAGAAAATGTTCACATGCTACACATCCGATAAAGGGCTGATAACTAGAATATACATAGAACTCAAGAAAATCTCAAAAAGTGGGCAAAGGACATGAACAGAAACTTTTCAAAAGAAGATAGACTAATGGCCACCAAACATATGAAAAAATTCTCAACATCTATAATCATCAGGGAAATGCAAATCAAAACCACAATGAGATATCACTTAACTCCAGTGACAATGGCCTTTATCAAAAAGTCCCAAAACAATAAATGTTGGCATGGATGTGGAGAAATAGGAACACTCATACACTGCTGGTGGCACTGCAAACTAGTACAACCTCTACGGAAAATAACATGGAGATATCTCAAAGAGCTACAGGTAGAACTACCATTTGATCCAGCAATCCCATTACTGGACATCTACCCAAAGGAAAAAAAGACATTCTGTGAAAAAGACATCTGCACTAGAATGTTTATAGCAGCATAATTCACAATTGCAAAGATGTGGAAACAACCCAAGTGCCTGTCAATACATGAGTGGATTAATAAAATAGCACCTCTTGTATTATTGTGGATAGAACTGTAGCCTGTTCTTCGAAGTGAAGTATCACAAGCATGGAAAAACAAGCACCACATGTACTCACCATCAAATTCGTACTAACTGATCATGTGTACATATGGTAGTAACATTAATCAGGTGTTGGGTAGGTGGAGGGGGGAGAAGGGATGGGTATATTCACACCTAATGGGTGTGGTGTCCACCGTCTGGGGATGGACATGCTTGAAGCTCTGACTCAGGTGGGGCAAAGGCAATATATGTAACCTAAACATTTGTACCCCTGTAATATGCTGAAATAAAAAAAAATTTAAAAATGATTTATAAAGTCTGGTGACAGCAGGACAGATAATTACAGCTCTGTCATTGAAGAGTTTAACAGCTGGCTTGATATAGAGTTAGGAAAAAGTAGTTTAAGAAGAGATGGGAAATCTTACGTTTATGCTAAGCATAGTTAAAAAATGTTTAAGGCCATTAAATGTTCTTATTAACTCTTACAGTACTTGTGTTAAGTTTTCCTTTCTTTTGTAATCAATCACCACAAATTCAGTGGCTTAAGAACATCACCCATTTACTATCTCCCAGCTCTCTGGAAGTGTAGTGGGCTCAGATGGTCTCTCTGCTTCATGTCTTGCAAGGCATAAATCAAGGCTGTGTTCCATTCTCGAGGTTCTAGAGGAGAATACGTCCCTGTTTCATTGCTGGCTGTCAGCAGAGGGCTGTTCCCAACCTCTGGAGGCCACCCATGTCCCTTGGCTTGTGGCCCCCTCATCTTCAAAGCCTGAAATAGCAGGTCAAGTCATTCTGCCTCATTGCTCCTGCCTCTTTGATTTCAGATGGGAAAGATCCTCTCAGTTGGTATTCAGAATGTAAAAAAGGCCTCATAAAAATATTGCTTGGTTAAACTTTGTTGGAAAATCTGAACACACACACACACACACACACACACACACACACTAACTAATCAGACATGCATCCTAGGGAGTTATATATGATTAAGTCCTGACTAATGAGCAGAATAGAATTCTATAAGTAATTTTAAATTTTAAATATTCTGAAAAAACTTGGAAAATTTGTGTTGGCAATGGGAACAAGACATAACTCCTCAAATTAGAAAATCTACTTCTAAATATTCTCTG
>RJWJ010006787.1:42884-60781 GCA_004363605.1 Indri indri | reverse complement strand
TCCCCTAATTTTTATAGTCAAAAAATGATCAAGTTGTAGAAACCTCTTCATTATTTTTATTCTTTTTTAATTTGTGAACTTTCATTTATTGCTGTAGGTACTTGAAAATATTTATTGGAGAAATGAATGAATTCAGCTATCTTAGCATAAGAACTGAAATCAGTGCTTTGCTAATCCAGAGCTCCCAGACTGAGCCATTAGCATGACCTAGACATTTCCAAGACATTGGTTTCTCACGTGGGCAGCTGACTGCATCAATCAACATGGTTTAGTACTTTCAGAAAAATAATTTACAGCCTGGGTTTTCACTAACAAAGGATTAGTAGTTACCACCTTATCACAGCAACAGCATATTGTATGTTCAATGCAAAAACTTCAGTATGTTCTGTCGTATTTGTCAAATATTCCTAAAATACTGTTTAAGTCAATCACTCCTTGAGAAAAAAAAAAATGATGCAGTGGATCTCTATTGCTTAACAGTCTAGAGTTCAAATCCTTCTTTATGTGGTTCTTTCTAGCCCATCAATCTTTTCTCTTGAAAGACAATGTCATTTAATCCTAAATATTAGTGTTAACATTTGAACGTACGCTGTGGAATACTACTTTAATGGGAAAAAGTTTACAACTCGATGGATGGAACACCTTTTCTCCCTGTGTTTGAATATTCAAGAATATACGTTTTTCACAGAAAGCAGAGTAAATGCTACATTGTAAATAATAATTGCTTTAAGGGAAGACTAGAATAGCCAGAGGTAAGAAAAAAAACTTGGGGAGATTAAATATGAGATACTCAGATACATGGAGAAACTTTAGTAGGTCACAGTTTCTTATGCTAGACTTTGGTGCCAATCCTCAAATTCAGAAGATTCAGAAAGAATGTATTGTAATTGTAAAGGGTTATTGGAGGCTGTATGGGATAAAGGACTTCGTAACTGCTAATATTTATGATTATTATATTTGAAAGTGGTATGATCAATTCTTTAAATTAAATGCCACTAATTTGGAATGTGTCATTATTCATTAAACCTTGCATTATCTAAAGAAAAAGACTTATATAGCAGGATAAACAATAGGTCATTTAAACTATTTGGATAAGCAAATTATTTTAAAGAATTTTAGGGTACATTTACTCTCTTAAACAGACTCATTTATAATTATTCAAATTTATCCATTAATACCTTTCTGCAACTCCACCTACCACAAATTGGTATTTATTTTGTTTTTAAGTCTCAAACCGTATTCTGACTAAATATTTCATATCTTCAGCACTACAGAATTAAGAATATTTTGCATGAGCCTTAGGTCATTTGGGCTAAGATGCATTGTGGCTATGCCTATGCATGCAACCTGATTTGAATTCTCTGTTTTGACTCATTAGGTTCCTTTCTCTAAGCTTATTTGGTTGGATAGACTAACTGGGCTTGTCAAGATAATCTAAGCCAGTTTGTGCACATACCACAAACTATCAAATTTGTTTAGCTAAAAATTTTCTGATGGTGACATTTAGCTGATAGAGGTTTGGTTCACCTCGCGTTGGGGTCACCTTTCCTTCTCCCACAAGTTTTTCCGGCCGCAGGTCTTCAAGTATGAGAAAATTAGAAACTTGAAATATGGCTTGAAAGAGAGGTAGGGTTGCTTGGTTGTAGGTTTGCTTTATTTTGTGATTATTTTTAATGCTATTCTAGTCAAGCCCACAAACTTACACAGGGCATTCCAGGCTAGAGAGGCTAACTTCTGGATTTCTTTCATGACCAGTGGCAAAAATATAAGCTCTTACACCAAGACTAATTCCTGAGGTCCCAGGGAGTATGCACCATCTAGGCAGTCTGGCCCAGAACTCCCCAAAACTATGGGAGCTAAATAGCCAACTCCCTTCTAAGTTTGTCCATACACAAAGATCTTAGGATTTTTTTCCACTGCCTTGTGGCAAGTGCCCTACCTAAGCAGGTGGCCTTTGTTTTTCTTTTCTGTTATTGCTCTAATGACTCTTTTAATTGATGGAGAGAATGTAATTGATGGAGAGAGTTCTACTTCCCCTCCTGGGAAGTAGAACTTGAGGTGACAGTCCTCCATCAGGGGAATGGGGGTAACATCAGGTCAATTACAATCACATGCACAAAAAAAAAAAAAAAAAGGAGTTAATGCTCTGAGAGTGTATTTTTCTCACTACAAAGCAATAAAAGGCTAAATTTAGTTTGAGTCAAGTAACTTTTCTTAGAGAAAGTATATCACATCAGGATGACATTAGAGCAGCTATATGGATACGATGCTGGTCTCCTCCAGTTCAGTTATAATAGCATTTGCAAAAGATGATGGTTAAATTTGCTGTTCTCTTTAGCATCAGACTATGGACAAGGTAATAAAACAATATTTCTGCAATCAGGGTATCTACAGTTTAGGTGGCTAGAAAAGACATATAAAAAGATATGAAAATATAAATAACTCAGAGTAGCACATAACTTTTTCCAAGCAGCTCAATGTTTCAATATACTCAGTGTCATTCAAACAACCTTGAAAAGTGATGGGTAGCAGAGAATATTATTTCTTCCATCCTGAAAAACCAGAACACAAGGAAAATATATAAAAATATAAAATACGAAGGTCATAATTCCCCATAATCTTCTAACCTAAAGATAACCACTGTCAATATTTTGGTGTTTATTCCAGTCTTTTTCTCTGTATATGTCAGATTTAATTAGAAAAGAAACTCTTATTTTTAATCTCTTGTGTTAATAGTTTAAGATCGTTATAGGTTTTTGGCTTTTCTTTTGTTGTGTTATTTTTAAGCAGCATATTTATTTAACATATATTTATCATGCATACTCTGGCACAATTATGTCTGGTGCTAAGGGTCTGGGGGGTAGGGGTGGCCGTTACTGAGCTTATAGACTACTCCAGTCCTAAGACCTTCACCATTTAAGCTTTCTCTATTCAGTATGTTTGTTTTTAACTCAAATATGAGGTTTTACATCTTCCATTTAAACATCTTCCTGTTGTTTTTTTTAATAACAGCTTTATTAAGGTATAATTCACGTACCACAACATTCACCCTATTAAATTTTATAATTCTTTCACTGCCTTTGGCTTGTAATTTTAATTTTTTGGAATCACTGCGAATCTCGATTCTTTTTTAGTTTATTTTTCCAGTATTTTGTCATCCACAGATCAGATTAACTTTACAGGTGTTATTCCAAGATGATGATACAAAGTTGAACAAGACAGTCCAAGGACAGAATCTTGCAGCATTCAACGGCCTTTCCAAAGAGCCACTCATCAATACTCTTTGGGAAAGGTAGTCAACATCTCTAAATTAATGTCTTTATAATCATTTAGACCATACGTCATCACATTATTCATGACAATATACAAAAATAAAATTATAGTTTCTGAAAAGCAAACCATCACTTAAGAGTGATGGCTGGATTTTCTTTTCATTAATTTTTTTTTTTTTTTGAGACAGAGTCTCGCTTTGTTGCCCAGGCTAGAGTGAGTGCCGTGGTGTCAGCCTAGCTCACAGCAACCTCAAACTCCTGGGCTCAAGCAATCCTTCTGCCTCAGCCTCCCGAGTAGCTGGGACTACAGGCATGCGCCACCATGCCTGGCTAATTTTTTCTCTCTATATATATTTTTAGTTGTCCAGATAATTTCTTTCTATTTTTTAGTAGAGACGGGGTCTTGCTGTTGCTCAGGCTGGTCTCAAACTCCTGACCTTGAGTGATCCACCCGCCTCGGCCTCCCAGAGTGCTAGGATTACAGGCATGAGCCACCACACCCGGCCTCTTTTCATTAATTTTTAATAAATATAGATCCGTAATAGTTTTATATCTTTTAGGGTATATGTGATGTTTTGATACAGGCATATAATGTGAATTAATCAAATCAGGGTAACTGGGGCATCCATCGCCTCAGGCATTTGTAATTTCTTTGTGTTAGGAATATTCTAATTCCACTCTTAGTTAATTTAAAGGATACCCTAAAGCTCATGGTTGATTGTAGTCTCTTGTGTTATCAAATATTTTTCATTTTATCTAATTATATTTTTGTACCCATTAACCATCCCTACTTTATCACCCCCCAGCCATGTACCCTTCCCCGCCTCTGGTAACTATCATTCTACCCTCTGTCTCCATGAGATAAATTGTTTGCTCCCACATATGAGTGAGAACATGTGAGATTTGTCTTTTTGCACTTGGTTTATATCACTTAACATAATATTCTCCAGTTCCATTCATGTTGTTGCAAAAGGCAAGATTTCATTCTTTTTGTGGCTATGTAATATCCCATTGTGTGTATTCACCACAATTTCTTTATCCATTCATCTGTTGATGAACACTTAGGTTGATTGCGAATCTTGGCTCTTGTGAATAGTGCTGCAATAAACATGGAGTACAGATAACTTATCAATTTACTTAATTCCCCTCCTTTGGATATATATCCAGCAATGGGATTACTAGGTCATATGGTAGTTCTATTTTCAGCTTTTTGAGGATCCTTGAGAATGATCCATACTGTTCTCCGTAGTGGCTGTGCTAACTTACATTCCTACCAACAGTGTACAAGGGATCCCCTTTCTCTACATCCTCACCAGCATTTGTTACTGCCTGTCATTTGGATAAAAGCCATTTTAACTGGGGTGAGATAATATCTCATTGTAGTTTTGATTTGCATTTCTCTAATGACTAATGCTGTTGAGAATTTTTTCATATACCCATTGGCCATTTGTATGTTGTCCTTTGAGAAATGTCTATTCAGATCTTTTGCCCATTTTCTTAATCGGATTATTTGATTTTTTTCCTGTTGAGTTATTAGAGCTCCTTGTATATTCTAGTTATTAATCCCTTATCAGATGGGTAGCTTACAAATATTCCTCCCATTCTGTGGGTTCTCTTCATTTTTTTGATTGTTTTCTTTGCTGTGCAGAAGTTTTTTAGCTTGACGTGATCCTATCTGTCCATTTTTGCTTTGGTTGGTCTGCTTTGAGGGTATTATTCAAGAAGTCCTTGTCCAGACTAGTGTCCTGACGCATTTTCCTGTTTTCTTTTAGCAATTTAATAGTTTCAGGTCTTATATTTAAGTCTTTAATTCATTTTTATTTGATTTTTGTGTAGTGCAAGAGATAAGGGTATAGTTTCATTCTTTGCATATGGATATCCAGTTTTCCCAGCACCATTTATTGAAGAGATTGTCTTTTCCCTACTCTATGTTCTTGGCACCTTTGTCAAAGATAAGTTCACTATAGATGTGTGGATTTATTTCTGGGTTTTCTATTCTGTTTCAGTGGTCTATGTGTTTTTATGCCAGTATCACGCTGTTTTGGTTACTACAGTTCTGTAGTATAATGTGAAGTTACGTAATGTGATTCCTCCAGTTTTGGTTTTTTGCTCAGGATGGCCTTGGCTATTCTGGGTCTTTTGATTGCACATAAATTTTAGGATTTTTTCTATTTCTGTGAAGAATATCATTGGTATTTTGATGGGAATTGTACTGAATCTATAGATAGCTTTGTGTGGTATGGACATTTTAACAATATTGATTCTTCCAATCCACGAGCATGATATCTTTCCATTTTTTTGTGTCCTCTTCAACTTCTTTCATTGATGTTTTATAGTTTTCATTATGGAGATCTTTCACTTATTTGGTTAAGCTTATTCCTAGCTATTTTATTTTATTTGTAGCTATTGCAAATGGGATTACTTTTCTTTGTTTCTTTTTCAGATTGTTTACTGTTGGCAGAGAAATACTACGGGTTTTTGTTACTGATTTTTGTATATTGATTTTGTATCCTGTAACTTTACTGAATTTGCTTATGAGTTCCAATAGTTTTTTTTGTGGAGTCTTTTTTAAGTTTCTCTAGATATAAGATCATATCATCTGCAAACAAGGATAATTTGACTTCTTCTTCCTTTCCAATCTGGATGCCCTTCTTTCTTTCTCTTGTCTGATAGCTCTTGCTAGAACTTCCAGTAGTATGTTGAATAACAGCGGTGAAAGTGGACATCCTTGTCTTGTTCCAGATCTTAGAGAAAAGGCTTCCAGTTTTTCCCCATTCAGTATGATACTAGCTGTGGGTCTGTCATAAATGGTTTTTATCACGTTGAGGAAAGTTCCTTCCATACCCAGTTTTTTGAGAGTTTTTATAATGAAGGAATGTCGAATTTTATCAAATGCTTTTTCAGCATCAATTGAAACGATCATGTGGATGTCGTCCTTTGTTCTGTTGATATGATGTTTCACATTAATTGGTATATGTTGAACCATCCTTGTATCACTGCAATGAATCCCACTTCATAATGGTAAATAATCTTTTGAATGTGTTGTTGAATTCAGTTTGCAGTATTTCATTGAGGATTTTTGCTTCTGTGTTCAACAGAAATATTGGCCTATAGGTTTTTTTTTTGTTGTGTCTTTGTCTGGTTTTGTTATCAGGGTGATACGGTCCTCATAAAATGAACTTCGGAGTATTCCCCCCTCCTCCATTTTTGGGAGGAATAGTTTAAGCAGGATTGGTATTAGTTTTTCTTTGAATGCTTGATAGAATTCATCAGTGAAACCATAGGGTGCTGGGCTTCTCTTTGATGGAGGACTTTTTATTATTGTTTCTTTCTCATTATTTATTATTGGTATATTCAAGTTTGGATTTCTTCCTGGTTCAATCTTGTTAGGTTGTATGTGTCTAGGAATTTATCCATTTCTTTTAGGTTTTCCAATTTATTGGCATATAGTTGCTCATAGTAGTCTCTAATGATCCTTTGGATTTCTGCAGCATCCATTGTATTGCCCCCTTTTTCATCTCTGCTTTTATTTATTTGGGTCTTCTTTCTTTTTGTCTTAGTCTGGCTAAAGGTGTGTTAATTTTATTTATCTTTTCAAAAAATCAACTTTTTGTTTTGTTGATCTTTTAGGGATTTTTTTGTTTCAATTTCATTTATTTCTGCTCTGATCTTTATATTTCTTTTCTCCTACTTATTTTGTGTTTGCTTTGCTCCTGTTTTTCCAGTCTCTCAAGATGCATTGTTTGGTTATTTGAAGCTTTTCTACTTTTGTGATGTAGACACTTATTGCCATAAAGTTTCCTCCTATTACTGCTTTTTCTGTATCCCATAGGTTTTGATATGTTATGTTTTCATTTTCATTTGTTTTGAAGAATTTTTTATTATAAATTTCCTTCTAAACCCTCTTCATTGACCCACTAGTTATTCAGGAGCATAGTGTTTAATTTCCATGTGTTTGTATATTTTCCAATGTTCCTCTTGTTATTATTTCTAGTTTTATTTCACTGTGGTTAGAGAAAGTATTTGGTAGAATTTCAATTTTTTTTAATTCTTTAAGACTTGTCTTGTGGCCTAAAATATGGTCTATCCTTGAGAATAATCCTTTGGCTCAGGAGAAGAACATGTACTCTACAACTGTTGGATGAAGTATTCTGTAAATATCTCTTAGGTCCATTTTGTCTGTAGTACATATTCAGTCCAATTTTTTTTGTAGGTTTTCTGTCTGGATGATCTGCCAATGCAGAGAATGGAGTGTTGAGGTCTCCAGTGATTATCAATAATGGGGTCTGTCTCTCCCTCTTTAGCTCTGATAACATTTGCTTTATATATCTGGGTGCTCCAGTGTCGGGTGCATATATATTTAGGATTGTTATATCCTCTGGCTGAATTGACCCTTTTATCATGATATAATGACCTTCTTTGTATCCTTTTACAGTTTTTGTCTTGAAATCTAATAGAAGTATAGGTACTCCTGCTCTTTTTTGGTTTTCATTTGCATGGAATGTCTTTTTCCATCCCTTTTCTCTCAGTCCATGTGTGTCTTTATAGGTGAAGTGGGCTTCTTGCAGACACCATATAGTTGGGTCTTGTTTATCTATTCAGCCACTCTGTCTTTTGAAGAGTTTAGTCCATTCACATTCAATATTATTATTGATAGATAAGGACTTACTACCATGTTATTTGATTCCTGGTTGTTTTATGGTCCTTTCTTCCTTCCTGTCTCCTTTGTTAAAAGTGATTTTCTCTGGTAGTGTCTTTTAATTTTTTGCTTTGTATTTTTTAAGTATCTGTTGTAGGTTTTTGATTTCAGATTACCATAAGGCTTGCAAAAAACATTTCTTTGTTTAAATTTTGTACCTTTTTTATTTCAGAATTTTATAGGGGTACATACATTTTGGTTACATAATTTGCTTTTGTACAGTTTGAGTCAAAGTTATAAGTGTTCCTTTCAGTCAGTGTGCACTGTACCCATTAGATGTGAATTTACCCACCATCTAACTCCTCCCCACCTGATTTCTCTTGAATTTTACTTTTATATGTGCACGTAAGTGTTGATTGATTAGTTCCAATTTAGTATTGAGTACATGTGGTATTTGTTTTTCCATTGTGATTTATGTATACTATGGAGTACTCAGCCATAAAAAAATGGTGATCTAGTATGTTTTATAACAACCTGGATGGAACTAGAGGCCATTCTTCTTAGTGAAGTACTGCAGGAATGGGAAAAAAAAATTCATAACCAATTATTTTAAACATATGACAATTCTGCTTGTCATATGTTTAAATAAACAAATAAGCAAAGAGAAATCTAATAGACATTCTACCCTAACTCCATCCCCCTCCACTTTTTAACTTTCTGTTGTTTCTATCCATATCTTTTTATACTGTCTAGGTCTCAAAAAGTTTTTGTAGTTATTTTTTGTAGGTTTGTCTTTTAGTCTTCCTACTCAAGATACAAGTGGTTTATATACCACGGTTACAGCAATAGAGTATTCTGTTATTTGTGTACTTACTGTTACCAGTGAGTTGTATACCTTCAGAAGATTTCTTATTGTTCATTAAGGCTGCTTTCTTTTAGACTGAGGAACTCCTTTTAATATTTCTTGTAGGACAGGTCTGGTGTTGATGAAATCCCTCAGCCTTTGTTTGTCTAGGAAAGTCTTTATTTGTCCTTCATTTGTGAAGGATATTTTTGCAGGATATGATATTCTAGGGTTAAGGTTCTTTTCCTTCAGCACTTTGTATATGTCATTCCACTCTCTCCTGGCCTGTAAGGTTTCCACTGAGAAGTCTGTTGCCAGATGTATTGGACTTCCTTTATACTCCTTTATATGTTATTTTTTTCTTTTTTCTTGCTTCTTAGACCTTTTATCCATGACCTTTGAGAGGCTTGATTATTAAATGTCTTGAAATAGCTTTGTTTGGTTTAAGTCTGCTTGGTGTTCTATGACCTTGTTGTACCTGAATATTGATATCTTTCTCTAGGTTTTAAAAGTTCTCTGTTATTATTTCTTTGAATAAACTTTCTACCCCAATCTCCCTCTCTTTACCTCTTCTTGAAGGCCATCAACTCTTAGATTTCCCCTTTTGAGGCTGTTTTCTAGATCTTATAGGCATACTTTTTTTCTTTTTTCTCTTACATGTATTTTCAAATAGCCTGTCTTCAAGTTCACCAGTTCTTCTGCTTGGTCTGTTCTACTGCTGAGAGACTGATGCATTTCTAAGTTTGTCAATTGAATTCTTAAGCTCTAGAATTTCTGCTTGATTTTTTTTTTTTAATATTTCAATCTCCTTGTTAAGTTTCTCTGATAGGCCTGTGAATTCCTTCTCTGTGTTGTCTTAAAGTTCACTGAGCTTCTTCAAAACAGCTATTTTGAATTCTTTGAAAGGTCTCAAATCTCTGTTGCTCCAGATTGGTCACTGGTTCCCTATTTAGTTTGTTTGGTGAGGTCTTGTTTTCCTGGATGTTCTTGATGTTCGTGGATGCTCATTGATGTGTTAGGTATTGAATTTAATCTTCACAGTCTGGGCTTGTTTGAACCTGTTCTTCTTGGGAAAGCTTTCTAGATATTCAAAGGGAACTGAGTATTATGATCTAAGTCTTTGGTCACGGCACCCATATCAACACTGGGGGTGCCCCAAGCCCAGTAATGCTATGATTCTTGCAAACTTCAGGTGGTACCGCCTTGGTGGATTGGGTAAAATACAGGAGGATTCCTTGGATCACTAGGAAAAATCTCTCACTCTCTTCCCTGTCTGTGCTGGGCTGCTGAAGTTGGGGGAGGAGTGATGTGGGCACTCCCTTATGGCCACCAGCACCAGATCACACCTGAAGCCAGCCCAGTCTCACCCAAAACCCATGGTGACCGTTGTCTGGCTACCTCTGATGTTTATTCAGTGCCCAAGGGTTCTGTAGTCAGCAGGTGGTGAATCCTGCCAGGACTAGGTCTTTCCCTTCAGAGCAGAGTGTTTCCTTCTGGCTCAGCGTGGGTTCAGAAATGCTGTCTAGGAACTAAGGCCTAGACTGAGCAGCTTCAGGAGTCTGCTTGGTACTTGATTTTACTGTGGCTGAGCTGGTACCCAAGTTGCAAAACAAAATCCTCTGAGTTCTTCCCTTTCCTTTCCTCAGCTGGAAGAAGTCTTTCCCCCAGCCACACTGCCTGGAATTAGGGGAGGGGTGAAACAGGTACTGGCCTGGCCTCGGCCACTGGGGTCTCACTGGGTAACGTGCACCCCAAGTTGGCTGCCTCCAAGCCAGCACACTAACAGGAATGGCTCAAGGACTGCAGCGTTTGTGGCCCAGCTGCCTTATGAATTTAGTCCAGGCGCTAGGCTGCTTTTTGCAGCCAGTGGTTGGTCTAGCCAGAACTCGGTTTTAGGGTGGACGATTTCCCACTGGCCAGGCTGGTCTAAATGGTCCCTCCGTTAGCACCGGCAGAATTCTGCCCTGTGCTGTGTTCCCCTGTGCCAAGGTGGCCCTGAGTTTCAGTGCAAAGTCTCACAATCACTTCACTCTTCTGCCTCCTTTCACAAAGATTCTCTCTCACTGGACTTGCTGGCACAGCACTGCTGGGGGATAGGGGAAGGGTGGCGTAGGCAATGCGAAATTGTCTTTTCTGCCCTCTTCAGCGCCTCTTTCCTTGATATAATGTTAAAACCAGGTAGTATGATTGCTCACTTGATTTTTGGTTCTCTTGAACGTGCTTCCTTGCTTGGATAGTTGTTGAGTTTGTGGTTAGTACAGAGGGACATTGCTGGAGGTTTTTATTTGGCCACCTTGCTCCACAACCACCACCACCCCTCTTTTTTTGAGACAGGGTTGCGCTCTGTTGCCCAGGCTGGAGTGCAGTGGTGTCCTCATAGCTCACTGCAATCTCATTTCCTGGACTCAGGTGATCCTTCCACTTGAGCCTCCCAGAGTGCTGGGACTACAGGCGTGAGCTGCTGTACCTGGCTTGGAAATTCTTTTCAGTGATCTGAATCCAGCAAACAGAACTTTAATGTCATCCTATGCCTTGAGCTCAATTTCCTGTGTACAACACACAAGATCATTTTCTCTGATAACGAATATGAAAGCCAAGTAGGAGTGGAGTAGTTGATGTCACATCACCTTCTCCCAACAGAAATCAATGCCTTTGCTCAAAACATAGCTTTGAGGCCCCCTTTTTTATTGAATTAGCACATTTTGGCTTTGTGATCTTCCAAATTTTTAGTTTTTCTATTTTCCCATCTTTTTAAAGTATTCACTTAAATAAAGGAAACCCTTCTGTTTCTATTTTCCAGGGGTGAGCCCATCCTCAGAATTATGACTACAAAATAGTAGTATTTAGTCTGTTATGATAAAATATAGAATTCTGTTGTTTAGAATTCTTCTTAACATGCTCTCGACTGGTACATGGGACCTAATCCCTGGTGCCCAGTCAGCTCTCATGAGAATTGCAGAATATCCTCCTGACCTCAACACGGCATCCAGGAAGACAGCACACCCATCTTACTGCCTGCTTTTGATAGTTTATCTGGGCGATTGTTCTTTCTTTCCCCTCCAAATTTGCTTTAATGTACACGTTTCTTGCCAAACATTTTACCTGTCTTGCATTCAAGCCAGAAACCTAGCTAAGTCTGTACCTAGTGAACTGTCTGCTCCCTAGAGTCTCTTTCGCCCCCAGGTTCCAGTGTCATTTTCTACCTTAAGGGCAACGTCATTGAAGTAACACAGTGTGCACGAATCTTGTCATACCCCTTTGTTCTCATACTGAGGAAAGACATCTCCCAGGTGGTAAGCATGCTTTTCAGGACATCTTGGCAGACTGACAACTGCCTTCTGGGGATTTTCCTATGCATTTAGCAATATTTAGACATAATGACAAATAGATACTAATGCTTTTATTTTAGTAAAGATTGTCGAAGGCTTAGAAAACCACACGAGTACTGTCAAAGTGTAGCATAAACACAGTATCTCACTTCAGTTTTCTCCTCTGGCTCAGTTCCAAAAGCTCCTTTGAAATTTGAAGGGAGTTCCTTTCCTTATAATTTGTGTTAACAACCTATTGTTCTGCCAGCTGTCTTTAGCCCTGCTCTCCACCATAAATTGATTCCAGTGGGAGCAAAGGCAAGATTGTAAATCAGTACCTCTATGCTCTTATTTCCCCTTTTGTTCTGTTCAACTCTATAATTACACTTTATTTTCCTAGAGTAGCAGATTTTCAAATTTAAATCTCATGAATTTCAATATTTATACACATACATAATAGGACAAAAAGACCGTACTGCTCTCCCCCTCAATTCACACCTACAAACTAATATTTGCTATAATGAGATAAAGGCAAATCTTTTTCTGAAAAAGATGACAGGGATTACCAAGTAACATTGCCTATAATTTTGCCTTTTCGGAAGTGGACAAGTGAATGTTTTGGAGAAAGAAAAAAATAAAAAGGATTTTTTCTTATTCTTTCCCAAAGTCTGTGTGACCAGGTAAAGCCATCTGGAGGCCTCCAGGTTTAGGAAAAATGCCCCTACTTGCTTTTAAAGCCCTGGCAGGCCACGGCTCCATACAAAAATAATTATTTTAACATCACTGTTATGATCTCTCTGGGCACATTTCATCAGGCAGTATTTATTGAGTACATTCCATGTGCCAGGCACTGTTTTAGGTGGTAGAGAAATAATAATACTCAATATATATTGAGCTCTTTTTCACGTGCCAGGGAATCTGCTAAGGATTTAGCAGGATTAGCAGGATTTTTCAGGGTATTTTCCTATCTATACTGTTATTACTTCAGAGGCAGGAAGAATAAGTGTGTTCTGTAGGGAGAGATTTAACCTCTGTGAGCCCCAATTTCCAAAATAGGAATGTCAGTAATAATACCTGCTTCATCAGGTGGTTGTGAAGATTATATAAATTAATTCGAGTAAAGCTATATGCCAATGCAGAGCTATTTTTAAAATTACGAAAGCCAGAAAAATGAGATTCTACTACATGTCAGTCACACTAGGCAATGAGAACACACATTGTATTTAGGGAAAGTGAAGTCACTGGTGATCTTTGTACAGTTTTACTGGAGTAATAGAGGTGGAACCTACATTGCAGGTTGTATTATAGAATGAATGGAGGAACAGACGAGTAATTCCAGTGTTTGGGCTCTGTAGTGGGCAAGAGAAAGAGATTGATAACTGAAAGGGGGAGTGAAAGAGTTTTAGATGGAAGACTCTTGGACATATCTAAGTGTTCATAGAAAGAAATAAGAAGATGAGAAGAGTCTGATGATACAGGAGAGAACGGCGAATATTCTGTAGGTCAAACCTACGAGAAGGCAGGGACAGCAGGATGCAGAGCCCTGGACAAAGCGATGGCTACTTTTCTTCTGTAACCAGAGGAAGGGAGGCACAGAATGGGTGAGGCAATAGATTTGGAGTGAGTGTCGGTAAGATGCCGAGTTCTTTTTGGGCTGGGTTTCCCTGAGAAGAGGGAGCAAAGTCATGAGCTCAAAGTGGATAGGTATTAGGCATGTGGAAGGGTAGGAGGTTTTAGTGTGTAAGTTTTTAAATAGCTGCTACCAATAACTTAAAAATAACAACTAACCAGGGAAATTCAGAAAGAGTGCCCCACTTGGGGGTCTAGTTGAAAACTGCTTTCTCTGTTTTTGTGTTCCCACTGTGGACATAAATGAAGACCAATGAAAAGAGAAGGAGCAGTGTATTTATACAGAGTTGCAGAGGGAAGACTCATTTTGGCAGGGACTCAGCAGCAGGAAGAGGGATGGGAAAGCTTCACAGTGGAAAAAAGAGAAGATTTCCAGTGTGCCCTGACTGAGGCTGTCGGCCTGGGGAAGCTGGAGGCAGCTGAAGGCAAGTGTGATGGGTTAGGGGAGCACATTCAGCTTTCTCTGCTTGGTCTTAAAGTTGGAAGGAGGGCCAGAAATTAGGGAAACTGTCAGTTATTAATCGAGTCCTGGCCATTTTGAGTCAATCATTATAGAAATTATTGTTTCGTTTCATGGATTGATAGCAAAAATAGTAGTCTGGGTCCCTACAAGTCAGACTGACAATAGGCTCATTTCCTGGGCTGATTGTTATAGATCAAGGGTTGGTTTCCTGGGCAAGTTTTTGCAGTTTGTGGGTGAGAATTCCATTTTTTATATGGCCATGCCATTGTCCATTTGTAGATTCCTTTTCTTACCACTTTATTATTATTGAAACTTAAAATGATCTTCTATTTAGAATTCATTGTTCCTTTAGTTAAAAATATATAGAACTTGACAGGAGAAATGCAGGAAATAGTCAATAATAGAATGGAGGGAAGGGAATTTGTAGGAATAGCGTTTATGGAATGAAAATGTAATTTTAAGCTGTACAGTAAAGGAAAAAGTCAAGAAACTGGATCCCTTTATTCTGAGCCATGGATGACATAAACCCAGACTGTGAAAGTGGAATCTCTCAGACCCGTGGACTAGAAGACAGAGACTTCAGAAATCACCTCACACAAACTTTTTATGTCGCACATTTAAACTCAGGCCCAGAAAGAATACGTGACTTGCCTAAGTTCGCACAGCTACCTAGGACAGACTTGAATCCGGCATTCTGTCTTTTTCATTGATCTAAGAACCAGCCACTATGTCAATCATGTTGCAAATTTCTTTTTCAAATCTGGAATTGCAAAGTTTGAAGAGTGCAAGACATTGACCTGAGCACTACATAATTACTCCACAGAGCTGTCTAAAACCATGATAAACCTACCTGTTATTCATACTAGCTGTTTACAGGCTTGAGAGAGTGTAAGGAGAATTTAACCTTATAAATGTTTAGCCATAAGACATGATAAATGTTAGGATTAATGGTATGTCAAAATGTGCTTATTTTTAGGATTATTTGTTAAGATTCCAGACATCTCCTTGTTCCTATAAAATACCTGAGGGGCAGTTTACCTGATAAGAGAAACAAGGGCGTATTACCATTGATTGATTATATAGTAAACCGTTACCTTGTCCCTCTTCACATAATCAATTTCTCTTTTCCTTATAGCCTGATAAGAAAATTTAATGGGATATTTCCACCAGTAGTAAAACCACTGAGCCCCTTAGAAAGTGCTTTTTACATCTAGTGAGGAAACACCTTGGTATCCAGCTGGAAAGAGCTACAACTTTTACATTAGTGTCATGCTAAAATGGCATCAGAAACACAGTGGGGTACTTTCAGGGTCAAACAAAGGTCATCTGAAGTTGCCCGTGATCTCAAAGGCAGGGAGACAGATGAAAAGGGGAGAATGGGAAGGAAGGGTCTAGCCCTTGAGCCAGGGTTGCGGTTCTGGACCCCACCCCCCACCCCCCCCTGCCGTGTGAGGTGGTCTAGAAGCAATATTAAATAAGTTCTGGAAAACCTGGGCTTGGCATGCTTCAATCAGTAATAACCAGTTGAGGAAGTGCTGCTTTCTAGGAAAGGGATCTCTTTTGAAGTCCCTCAGAGACACTTGCCCAGGGAGCTTAAGGAGAATAAACACCAAAGAAGTGTGGGTTTGTTCGTGTCCTGGCTGTCTGGGTGAATTATCTGCGATCTAGACCCAGGGCCTGGATGGATGTTTGCAGAGCAGACATCCAGTTTCAGGTCAGATATTTTTTTTTTTTAAAGATACCAAAGTTACTCTTAGTCTTTGTGTTGTTCTTTTAACTCAGGTATTTATTCATTCAATAAATATTTAAGTCCCATGTGTATAAGTACTGTGCTAAATATACAGGTATAATAGAGCAAAACCTGGTTTCTCCTGGGCTTACATGATTTGAGTAGTAAACTACAGATATAATATTTTTAATATTAACACATTTGTTTAATGTAAACAATTAGGGAGGTACCTTTAGGGGATTTCCTGGTTTGAATGGAGTTTCTCTAATTGGCAGACTATATTCTACTAATTGAGAACAGTCCCAGTAGAATTGTAAAATAGCCTTCATTCTTTTTAACGAAGTTCTTTGCTTGTAATACCAAGGCCCTAAATTTGCATACATACTGAGCCCTTAATTCTACCTAGGAGCCCTGCCACTATTTGTTATAATGTCAAAGTCTTGAAATATGGAACTTGGCAAGTCTGTTATCACAACAAATTAGTAGTACAGTGATTGGGGTAGCACTTTCAATGTTCTTACTCAATACCTGCTTTTTCCAATGTTTCTTACCTTTGTTAAACCCATGACTTTTTTTTTTTTGAGACAAAGTCTCACTCTGTTGCCCTGGCTAGAGTGCCATGGTGTCAGCCTAGCTCACAGCAACCTCAAACTCCTATGCTAAAGCAATCCTCCTGCCTCAGCCTCCTGAGTAGCTGGGACTACAGGCGTGTACCACCATGCCCGGCTAATTTTATATATATATATATTTTCTTAGTTATCCAGCTAATTTCTTTCTATTTTTTTTTAGTAGAGACGGGGTCTCACTCTTGCTCAGGCTGGTCTCGAACTCCTGAGCTCAAATGATCCGCCTGCCTCTGCCTCCCAGAGTGCTAGGATTATAGGTGTGAGCTACCACACCCTGCCAAACCCATGACTCTTTAACAAACACAAAACATCGTAAGTTATATTGTCAGAATTTACACAATAAATTTTGTACTTAAAAAGAGATTAGCACAATTATAAGAATTTTTTTCAAACTCTATATAGAACTCCCCACTTTACCCTTAAGAATTCCTCTTGTACGTAATAAAGTATATGAATGTCTATGTTGATTATAATAACTTGGCCTGTTTCATCATTTTTACAAAATGTTAAAAAAAATTTCAAGGTAGTAGAAAGGGATAGAGATTTCAAGCATCCTATAAGGTATAATTTTTTCTTTACCATTGTTAATTATCATCATCTCTTAAACCCCAAATGTCCCAATTAGCCAGCAGGGACCTTGGCCTTACGTTAGTCTGTTAATTTTTGTATTTTCTTATTACCCTCTGAACTGTTTTCTAGACTAAGTGAATCTTCTTGTATACTGGGTTTCAAAAAAGAAAGTAGATCTTCTGTCTTAGCATTTTAGAAACAAACCAGTGACAAATACCCCATACCAAAATGTGTCTTTTGCAATTTTTCATAAGCAATATGTTTGAAGGTTGAAACACGTGCAGTCAATTGCACTGTTAAAAATGTAATGCCTTTGCCTGCAGAGTGTACCAATATATTAATTTAGTGGTGCATTAAAGTTCTGCATTTGAGGATCATGAGTTTACAGCACCAAGCCTGGTAAAGTTCAATATGACTGATACATGAGACTTAAAAAAGCTAGCTTTACTTTTTTTTTTTTAATGTTGATTTTACAGATTTTTTTCACGACATATAAAATCATTAGGATACATTATCTAATCCTAAAACATACCACAATTCTTGCATTGTACATTATAAGAACCATACACGACTACTATTTAAAAAAGCAATCTCAATTCATGGCAGAATTTTTAAAGAATCTATTCCTCTTTGATTCAAAAATGTAAAATACTGGGACAACATAGGAAGATAAAGATCTGCTGAATGCCTGTAGTCCCAGCTACTTGGGAGGTTGAGGCAAGAAGATTGCTTGAGCCCAGGAGTTTGAGGTTGCAGTGAGCTATGACAACACCACTGCACTCCAGCCTGGGCAACAGAGTGAGATCCTGTCTCTTAA
>RJWJ010006787.1:0-42784 GCA_004363605.1 Indri indri | reverse complement strand
CATGCCTAGATTCTGGAGGATACTCACCCCTGTTGCCATGCATAGATCTAAACATATCTCTTAGATGAGAAGGAAACAGTCCAAATAGATCTTGTCAGTCCAATTAATGCTTACAACAAAAAATATCTACAACACCTTGGCACCCATCCACAGGCCTACAGCACATACCGTAAGGGATGCCCCTTTGATTCAGAAGAGAGGAGACCGACATCACTGCCACTGCATCAGACAGGGGAAGATGGGATACTCCAGCACTAACAGAATGAGGCATAGGAGGATCATGGCCACTATTCATAAGTGAAGCTACCCCAAGGCCGAGATCAAAGACAGCTGTCATTCCAGATCCATCAGATGGCCTCAAGTGCCCAAGGAGAGGGTAGTATGTAGTCACCATCAAGCAAAGTATAGAAGAGTGAGACATCACAACTGTGTCCACATTTCTGGAACAAGGGATTCAGCAACATAAGACTAAAAATGCATCTTGGTGACTGTCACATTTCTTCAGATGGTTCAGATGTAGGAAGAATAAGGGGAGTGATATCTGCTTCCCCAGATTGCTTCTTGGAAAAAAAAAGATCTTTGATTAAGAGTAAAAAGGTGAGGAGTCATAGTTGTAGCAGCTATCAAGAGTGTGGGGTAAGATGTTCCATCTAATACCGATTGAACCAAAATGAGTAGTTGAGACTCTGCTTATCAACCAGGTGGCACGAGGGCCTGAATCAGAGGTGTGCACCCCCCACTACTCCCCCACCCCCAACAACTGTCAACATCTAGATACCACAGGTGGCACCAAAGGAACAAGGAAAAGCCAGGGATCTTTCATGCCTGTCAACCTAGATACTTGCAGGGAGTGTATGGGATTGTTTATTTCTTAATTAAGAATATCTCAAGCTATTTTTATACATACATGTGATTTTAACAGGTTTTTAAAAACTTTGTTCAATTTTAGTAAAGATTTTTTTACCAAATTGATTAAAGTTGTAAATTTGTCTATATCATGTCAAAAAAAATTTGACTTCCTAACTTGCAGCTTTGATATACTCTTAGCTTGTACAAATGGTACAACTCAGCTTTTGAGGAATGATCTTTTATAATATAAAAGCAATATAAAATTTTCTCCATCCTTCTAAATTAAACATTTTTTTCTACATAAAAATTTTGTAATCATCTTGTGTTTGGTATAATTGATATCAGACATATTGATATTCTTTCAGTTGCAAACATAGTCAGTCATTCATAACAGATGAAGTTTTTTTTTCATCCTCTCTATTTGCCTAGAATTACAAATAAAGGCTCTGTAGTTGTCTTTCTTCTATACCGTCAAATAATCTTCCCATATTAAAAGTGAAAGTGGATTAACTGAAATTTCACCTCTAATTTTTATCTAATAGCAAAAATCTTTTTACTAAAAGCCCAGTATTGAACCACATCCTAGCAGCTAAGCCTGTTTGATCATTTCCTCTTTCCTTCTTGTCTAGACTGTTAATACTACTTAATTAAATAGTGGCTGACACTGACAAGAGAAACACTCCTATAAACGGTGGTTTATAAATAAAATTGGAGAATTTTCTAAAGAAGAAAATTCAGTATAAAGGGCTTCACAGTTAAGTGCTTTATGATACATCATCTGTAGCTTTCTCAAAAATCAGGGATGAGAAACTCCCTGGCCTGAAACCTATGGCATTAAGTTAATCTATAAGAATCACTAAGCTTTAGAAACAAATAAGGTAACACAACCACATTTAACTTTGATCAGCTAATCCAAAAATAGTTCTCGGAACCTACCAATGTGTGAGGGCCTATAGTTTGACACATTGAGCTACAAGTCAAGAGACCTGGATTCTGGCGCTGCGAGCTGTCCCCAGGTCAATAAGGTATCTTGGATTGGTTTCTCCCCTCTTGAAATACAGTGATTGGATATTAGACCAACAGCCCTTGAACTACGGTCTTGGAAGGCCTAAAGACCTACCTAGCCAGTTGCCTGTGGCCAGTTGGTTTGGGAGTGAGGTAAAGCCAAGTGAGTAGAACCCTGAGCCCGGCACTCTTAATTAGTTAAAGCAGGGGCAGCTTTACTTTTGTCTGTGCTAAACTACTGAACTAGGTATAGATAAGGTCCCTTCCAGATTAGAAATTCTATAATAAAAGAAGTTAGACCAAATCATATTTATACCCAGAAGGAGCATAATCTAATTGGGAGAAAAAGATACTTGAATATTTAATGTATAAGATACATGCCACCTCTCCACAGTGATATATTATTAATATAATGCTAAATATAAGGTCACAAATTTGAGGCTGGGATAATATGCAACTTTGCATGCAAATAGTTAATGCAAAGAAAGTTCATCAAAAAAAAAGAACTTCCGAGAAAATATATTAATTGTGAATTAAAGTAACTTGTTTTAAGAATAGCTAATATTTTCAGACTCGTTAGAATATTCATACAGTAAGATGCCAGCTATTCCTAACATGAAATATTATTATTGTATATCAGTAAGGGGAAATTAAAAATGAAAATAGGTCATGATGAAATATACTAGGAGCAAGCATATATATTTATAGGTTTACGGACAAAGTCTAAGACATGGCTTCATTACCTTTGATATAACAAATCATATCTGTTAATATTAGAACATTTGGACCTTAAATCAAATGCTGTTTTTCCTAAAAGACAGTGGTCAGACTCTCACTAAATGAAATGCTGTTCTAAAAACAGACACATGATTTATTGAACTCTGCTTGATCGTAAATATCCATCTACTATTTCTGTGTGGTAAATATTTTTCAACAAGGCAATGAAAAGCCACTTTGACCACTGGGATTTCATTTTCAAAAGTCTCACAGTTTCAGGCTGAGCTATCAGAAAGATCTTGTCACTGAAGGAGCTGAAGTCACATCACACTGATGTTCCTGGTAGGGGAAGGCATGGACCACGGGGCAGGGCTGGAGCAGGAGGGTAGCCAGGAGCTCTGGAGCAGCTGGAGGGGACAGGTATTCATTGTGACAGGGACTCTAAAGTAGAGTAGGTGGTGGAGCCAAAGAGGAAGACAGGGAACCCCTCAGGGGCACAGGCAGCAGGACAATGCCTTCCGGAGAGGAGTGGGCATGTCTTCAGCAAGGATCACCTGAGTGGATCAGCTGGTCTGGCTGAATTAATCAAGACTGAGCCAGAATCTCACAGGGATTTACATGGCAAATCTTTCAGAATTTCAAGGGCTTTTTATAAATTCAAGGACTCAGACTCCTTTGATTAATTCGACTAGATCTTCCCAACTATAAATAAGTGGAAAATCAACTTCTAATGGTGCTTAAACTTCACTCCTAAGAGTTCTCAATATGTGCAATGTTTTTTCTAATTCTTCCGTGGTGGTAGAAATAGGAAGATTTATAAAAATATATTGGTGCGTGTGGTTTCTGTCGGGGTAGGTGTACATATACATGATAACAGATATTTCTGAAAATGGCCTCATCATAACCTAACATGAGTACCTTGTGCTCAGAATTTGGAAACATTTCTCCTCTTTGACTTAAGGAGGTGTTCCTTCTTCACATGGTTTATATGAAAATCCCTGCCATCCTGTTTTTGTTATTTCATTTGTTAAAAAATATTGTAAAAAAGTTTAAAAATACATACGTGAGCATATTTTCCCAGTTGTGACCAAGGTATGTAGCTCGAAGTGTGAACTTGCCCTTACATATTTAAGTTAAGCAATTTTTCTGTATTGCTGCACAGTCTTCATCTTTAATGACTGCATATTTCATCAAACTTATATAACATACATTACTTAATATTAGCTTGGCATTGAAAAAGTGTAAGAAATCTATTTTTAACTAAATCAGAAAACATTTTTGTCTGATGTGGCATCCAAGGTCAGCAACAGTGGCTTGTAAAATAGGCTTACCAGCCTTCTTCCCCTTGTAGAGCCACCTGACTTTACCTCCATGGGTACCCCTGGGTATTTCTTCAGATGTCACAAGCCAAAATATGTCATTGACCTTCCACACTTTCACCACTTCTGTCTATACTCAAGGTGACAACTTTAATCCTGATCCTACCATCAAATAATGCAGCCAGTTGATATCTATACAGTTAGTAAGATTAGTAGGTGCCCTCACCAATTAAGCGTATAGCCTGCTTGTTACAGATACAAGTCATCATGTACATTACGTATAAACAGACTGGCTTATAGACAGGTAAATAGAGTGGCTTAATCAAATCTTATTCAAATGAGTAATGTCCTTTGAAGCAGGTTTTCTGGGGTACTACCAACTTTTTCTGTCTCTACCCATTTCATTTTTCAGATCTCTTCCCTCATTCTCAGGGTCTAAGGAAGAGGTACTGCATCCTGTAATAGTCCTTTATCACTGCTTATTCCTCCCAATACATTAATGCCCTTTCTTGAGCACAATGTTTTCATGCTTTTTTATTTACCTGTCAGTTTGGGGTTATCTGATTTGACTGGTAAATTCTAAAAGGGCATGGATTATGCCTCTTTTTAACTTATTTTGTGTGGATATCACCTGCAGGTTTGAGACTGATGTTAAGTAATTATACTGTGCTACCTAGCATATTCTTTTTTTTTCTTACTTTTCTTTGCCATTCCCATTTGTTTGATGTACTTATAATAATCTCTGTTGACACTGAAGGATAGAAGCAAATGCCACTTTCGAGCATCCTCAGTGCAGATGAAATGATGATAATAATACAACAAATTTTCAGCACTTTTCTGGAGAAGTCAAAGCCCTTCACAGACATTCACTCATTCATCTTCACAATAGCTGTATTAGAGATAACAGGGACAGGTATTATTGGCACTTTGCAAATAGATACTGAGGTCACCTGAGGAACTTGCAGCAAAAGTCATAGAATATTACAATGAAAAAGTTCACCTCCGTTTTCAGGAATGGCATGAGGCCCAGCAGCGCAAAATGACTTTCCCTGTTCCACAGCCGGCCAGCAACAGGCTGGGGTGACTGTGACTCAGTCGCCCTGTGTGGGCCATACCTCTCACCCTTGCACAGGTGGCGTTGAGGCAGGCCGGTGTTCCATGAGGCAATGCCGGGCCCAGGAGTTGAAGGCAACAGCGCAGCCTTTGGACTCTCTGTCATTCTCTTTGCACACACATTGAGATCCAATACTGACTTTCCACACTGAAGGTTTTCAGCGAGCTCTACACAGATGATTCATTTCACCACGAATAAGTAAAGCAAATAGGTCACATTTTATGGATTTGGACTGTCATTTTCATTTTATAAGCCCAGTAAACTTTCCTTTTTTTCTTAAAACAGCTCTGACTGGCTCTTTAACAGCAACATGGGGCCTACTAAGAGTAGAACATGCTAATGACGAATGCATTGGGGGTTCTTCTTAACAAAGAAAAGTAATGACATTTTTTTGTTTAGTTTAGAAACGCCTATACATCTGAAAGTGCTGATCTTGGTAGACGTTTTCTAACTGGCATAATAAGTTCTGATTCCTCCAAGCAGCAGCATTTTCCTGGTCTGTTTTGTGGACAGCAGGCTGAGTCATAACACAGGAAATGTGGAGAAGGAAGAATAAGTGAACATCAGAAACTTTCTAATGCCTTCCAGCCCTAATCCAAGGGCAAGGGAAATGTGTGACTTCTGAGAGAGATGAAGATAAACGCAGCCTCGTTCAAATAGAATTAGAATAGCCCTTCCTCGGACACTTACGGTCCAGAAAGGATTAGTTGTCAGGATAGAGAGGTGATGAGTGCTCACCTTGGGAAGAGTCTTTAGCCGACCAGGTTTCGAGAGATAAGGACCAAAAAGAAAGCACTGCTGACAGCTTCTTATCAGAGACATGCATAACAATAAGTTTTGCTCTTATCTTTTTCCCAGGCACTGAGAAGTTCTGATAGATAATGCAGGTTAATTTTCAGGTCCTCCTGCATCAGTGAGTGTAAGTGAGGGCTACCCTTGGCAAGCTTCAGTAAGCTGATAAAGGCAGGCCCCTCACCACACCCAGGCTGTGTGCTAGGGTCCCTTTCCCAGCCCTTCCAAGCAGCTGTAGTGCAGGCGCAGTACAGACTAGATAATTTCTTCCGAAATCTGGCACACGTTTTCTTCAGTTTGAATTTATTTTGATGCACTTCAAATCAATGAACATTTCTTAATGCCTTGGAACAGCATTACTTTAGCTCCTGGGGGAAAAAAGGTGAACAAGAAGGAAGAACTTCCCTTCTTAAGTTCCTAGCCTTTTTTGCCAAATTTTCTCCCTGGATTTTAGTACTGAGTAAGTTCAAACCTACAGGAAAACTCAATGAGTAGTACAGCAAAATCTGTATACCTTTCACTGAGATTTGCCAGGTGCTGACATTTGTCCTACATTTGCATTTCTTTCTTTATACGTATATGTGTATTTTACTTTCTGAACTATTTGAAAATAACGTGAAAACATGATGATACTAAACCCTTGAAATTCTTCAGTTTATATCTCTTAAGAACAAGGACACTATCCTACATAAACACAGTGCCGTTATCTTCTCCAAAAATATAACATTGAAAGAATAATAATATACAGTCCATATTCAATTCCCCAATTGGCCCGGTGACGCTCTTTATAACTTTTTAAAATCCAGTATCTACTAAAAAATTATGCATTGTATTTAGTTGCCATGTCTATTTAACCTCTTTTAATCTAGAAAAGTCCTTCTGCTTTTTTGGTCTTCCATGACACTGACAGTTTTGAAGAGCCCAGGCCAGCTAACTTGTCAACGGCCCCACATTCTGCATTTGTCTGATTATTTCCCCATTATTAGATCCAGGTCAAGCATTTTTGGCAAAGATGATTACATAGGTGATGTTGTGTTCATGCCTAGTGTCATATCAGGAGGCACATGATACTGGTTTGTCCATTTGTTGGTGATACTCATGAGATCTAACACACTTTTTCTTTTGAAATTAAAGGTAATACATGGAGCAGTGCTTTAAAACTGCATGATATCCTGTTCCCCAACATCATTTCACCTAGTGGTTTTAGCATTCATTGATGGTTCTTGCCTAAACCAGTTATTACACTGGTGGCTGCAAAATGGTGCCTTTCTAATCCTCTAATTCTGCCATTCCTTCCTTTAGTAGTTGGCATTCTTCTATAAAGAAGAGATTTTCCTCTCTCTACATGCCTTTGGAGATGTCTTTATTATTCAGTATATTGTAATGCATTTCTCTCAGTATTCTTTTCTATCTCAAAGTGCCCCAAATTTGTCACAGCCCTTGTGTCCTTTTGACAAGTCTAAGTTGGTTTTTGAGCACTCTCTTGCTTTCTGGAACAAGATGTTTCAGGCTCACCATGTACTTTGCCTGACCTAGACTAGGCATCTAAATAGTCAGCTTTTAATACAAAGTATGTTCTTGGAAAGCAATCATTTGTAAATAGGAAGGAGAATTATTAATTCAGCCTATAGAAGGTAGAGAATCAAAGAGCAATACAGGCTAGAAAGTGACATTTGAGCTTAGACTTGAAGGACGGGATATGCAGAGAAGAGACAATTTGTTCCAGAAGGAGGTGACACAGCAGAAATTTTCATGGAAGTATAAAATTCCTGATATATTCAAGGAATAACAAGTAGCATAGATTCGTTGGCATATAGGTCAGAAATAACTAGAAGATGAAGAGCCTTAAATGCTGTTCCAAGATGTTTAGGTGGGAGAGAGGAGATATTTTGCTTTGTTTTTATTTTGAACATTACCTTATAGGCAATTAGAGTCCGTCGGTCATTATTTCACATGGAAATGACATAATCAGATATGGAATTTAGAGGGCTGGGAAGGAGAGGTAATGACTTGGAGAAAGAAGTACAATTAGAAGATTATCTTCTACACGTCCAGACAAGAGTCTACTTATTATATTCCTTATAGAATATAGTATATATTTTCTTGGTAATTTTAAGTTAGGTTTGTGTAGAATTTGTATTTTTGGTTGTCTTTTCTACCGTGTCTGCTAGACATTTCTCAGCCTTCACGTTGAAGGGCAGAGCACTGTCTTTCTCACTGCTGAGCGTATGCTAAGTGTCCCAGTGTCTGTTGATTCATTCATGTCATAAGTTGAAATCACTTGCAATGATTTGATATGCTCACTTTGAGTTTAATGTTCCATTTATAATGTAGGACTCTATGACTGCATATCTGCATGTGAAATGAAAACCAGTATCTGTATAATCAAACCAAAAATAAAGTTCATCTGGAAAAACAGATAACTGAATCATAAATATAGTTCCTGCTTCGACGAGTTACACTGTTCAATCCATGTAGTAGCCACTAGCTACATGTGGCTGTTGAACACCTAATAAGTAACTTGTCCAAATTCAGACATGCTGTAAATGCATTTCAAAGACTTAGTATGAAAAAGGACTGTAAAATATCTCAATAATTTTCTATATTGATGAAGTTAAAAGGATAGTATTTTAGATATATTGGGTTAAGTAAATAAAATACATTAACATTTTACCTATTTTTTACTTTTTTAATGTGGCTACTATTATAAATTAGTGAGATTTGTGGGTCACATATTTCTAATTGACAGTGCTGAGATAGATAATCTTTGATAGATGGCCTTAAATTTTTATTTCCTAAGATTCCCGTGTAAATACAAATAAACGACAGGCATGTACTCTACAGCTCCACACTAGGACTGCTTTGAGTTTCTGACTTCAAGAAAGCGAAAAGGCAATATATTGGTTTAATTTCTGAAAAATCTCAAGAGCAACTATAAGTATGAATGCTATTTAATAGGAAACAATTTTAATAATAACCCCTCTTAGAGTTTAAGAGGTGTAAATTAGCAATTTTTAAAATAGATGCTTTTGCCTCATGTATACAAAGGCTTTTATGTCAAAAAATTAAAATTGTAAAGACCAACAATCATGAACTGGTGTTACAGACAGGATAGTTTGCTTTTTCTGCTAATGAAATCTGAGTCATATTTTCTTAAGTGTAGCCATTGCTCCAAATAGGCTAAGAATCTTCAGAGAGTAAATGATGAATGCAGAGTAGACTGGTTCCATTATGTCTTAAGTAGTTAGTGATGTCCAATGTGTCTAACTTAACTCCTAGAACTTAACCTAATATTCCGGAATGGTAGGGAACCTTAAGATTCATCATAATAGGTTCATTAAGCATTTGTCTGTATGATATGTAAAGTATTCATTTAAGTCTTGGAGTGAGTTTTAGGCTCTCGCTAACTCAATTCTACTCCATCAAGCTGCTGACAGCATCAGTTCTCTTTTTAGAGCTCTTCCAAGAATTACCTTAGCCCTCCTTAATAATGTGTCAGTGTCTAACAACTTTTATTATAATCATAGCCTCTCTGAGCTTCATTTTCCTCATCTATAAATTGCAGACAAAATCCTGCTATACCTTGAGTGCCTGGTGTACTGTAACGACTCAGATAAAGTCTTGAATGAATGAGAATTATTCATTCGCCTCAGAATAGCATCTCCCAGGAAAAGCTAGTTCACTCCCTTTTGCTCCCTCGGTTTTATTGATTTGGAAATGTTTGCATTGCCTTTTTAAAAAAATCATTGTATTTATTTATTTTTACAAAAGAACCAGTGTCAGTCCACAGATTCTTGGGAGGCCAGGCCAGGGGCTGGGCCTCTGGGGATGCCTGTGGCACCCCCATCACCAAAGGCTTCACACCCCAGCCTGGCTGCCAGGAAGGCACCCCCCCACCCACCCCTACTGCCTCGGTCCTGTCCTGGGTTTGATTTTATAGGCACCTTTGTATTTTACTGAAATGTGAGGACTTTGATGGCAGAGACACTCATCTTTGTATTCTAGTGCCTGGCACAGAATCAAGCCTTAATAAATATCTGTTTTATTTCGTTTTGAGACAGAGTTTCACTCTATTGCCCAGGTTAGAATGGAGTGACATCATCATAGCTCACTGCAACCTCAAACTTCTGGACTCAAGTGATCCTCTTGTCTCAGCCTCCCAAGTAGCAGGACTACAGGCACATGTCACGATGCCCGGCTAATTTTTCTATTTTTAGTCCTCAATAAATTAACATTAATGAGAATTAACATTTGAATATACTTTATGAATTGTGTTCTTGAATCTCTACAATAACCTTATAAGGTAAATGTAAATATCACATTTTAAAATATGCAGGTTGAAGTTTTTTTGTTTTGTTTTTCGGGTTTTCTTTTTTTGTTTTGAGACAGTCTCGCTTTGTCACCCCGTCTAGAGTGCAATGGCATGATCATAGCTCACTGCAACCTCAAACTCCTGGACTCAAGTGATCCTCCTGCCTCAGCCTCCTGAGTAGCTGGGACTACAGGCATGCACCAAAACAGCGGCTAATTTTTCTATTTTTAGTAGAGATAGGGTCTCAAACTCCCGAGCTCCAGCAATCCTCCCACCTTGGTCTCGCAAAGTGCTAGGATAATAGGCGTGAGCCACCATGCCTGGCCTTTCTTTTGTTTTGAGGATGTGACTTTATTTTTATTTAGTTAACTATGTTTATGTGTTAGTCTGTGTGTTTCTTCCAAATTGCTACCTAAAAATATTGTGCAGTGTACTCTTTCTGGAAGCATGTAAGAATATCTATGGTCCCACCTCTCCCCAGGCCCTGCCCAACATTGGGCCTGTTGTATTTACATGGCATATTTAATGGCCTCCCTTTTCTGGGCATCTGAAGGGCATTTGAATACTATGGTTACCCAGTTATACAGGTAGTTTCTCTTCTCTCCTGGATGAATCCAAGAACCACGCTCACTGGGGCACTAGTGAAACGTTTGCAGAACTGCTGCTGTGACAGGCACGTGCTACCCTGGGGCTCTCTCCTGGGCAATGAAGGTAGATTTTCAGGAAAGAATAATCCCTGCCTGTGTGCTCTGACTCACCATTGCTCTTCTGACAATAAATACCTGTTAAACTAATGAATACATGTGTGTCTTCAGCCAAAGTGGTACCAAACTGATGTTAAGTATTTCACAAAAGCTAGCCTGGCAAAGTTATTAGTTTATGTTCTGCCTCTCAGCTGCCTGTAAACTCATCACTTGGATTAAGGCATTTGCTAATTGTTTAAATCATGACATCTTCGACAAACCTTATCTATTTATCAACAGAATAACAGTAGAAAGAAGATGGAAATTTTTTGAATACTTATTATGTATTAGAATTTTTACGATATCATCCCAACATCTTCTCCATGAAGTAGATATTATCATCCACATTTTACAGTTGAAACTGAGGCCAAAGAGTTTAAATAACTGAGTTCATAGAGCTAGTGGATGGTAGAGCCAGCGTTTGAATGCAGGTCTGACTTACTACCCCCATCATGATGGCATCATGACCTTTGACAGAGAGATCCCTTTTTTGTAGAAGCACCTGAGCAGAACAGTCATGCAGGTGCAAGGAGATGGAACGCTCCCACTCTTGCCTTCCAGTATGGAACTCACCGGAGTCCTCCCCGAGCACTCCTTTACCCAGCCCAAAGAGCCGCAGCCCACTAAAGCAGCTTGCAGAGGTAAGGTGGGCAGGAAACCAGGAACGAATGGCCCCACTCACCTCCCACCTGACACGAAACGAGTTGAATAACTGGTTTCCACCAGTTTGCCCACTTCTACCTTGTAGTCCTCAGTCTTTGGAGAAAAGCTGGTAGGACATCACTGAAAACAACAGAACACTAGGTGCCTAATTCTCATCCTCACCTTGGGGAAGGAAAACAGCTTGAGATAATGGATGAAAATTGTAAAATCTGTATCAGTGTTTCTCATACTTTTAGTTCTGCTATTTCTCTAAAATATGAAAACTCAAAAGTTAGGGTGTCCCTGTGTGTCTCCTGACATACCTTATATTAAATTTCGCTGGAACAGGAACTTGACCAGTTCTCACTGGCCAATGTTCTTATTGTCATGACTACAAGACAGCCTGTCCTCCAGACAACTGATGGCAATGGCTTTGATGCAAACAGATGAGACACAGCTTTGACATTCAGAGCAAGCAATATTAGCTTATGTTTATCTCACATCATACGGTTGCTTACGTACCTGCAACCTTTATTCTTATCTTCTGTTAAAAACAGGACTTCATCTGAATGACTAGTTGTCTTAGAACTCTACTCTCTGCAAACCAGGAGGGAAAACATAAGTCTAAGTCAAATTTTCTGTAGTTCAGCCAGACAGTTTTGATCAAGTCCTCTCAGGTAGTAATGAGAAGTAATTTGTTTTTCTCCTACATGTGTGAAGCTGTCTCTCTACCAGTTTCCTGTTATGTCATGATTGACCCTCAGACATTTGGAGTGAGGAGGAGTTAGTCATAATTCTGAATATTTCTTCTAAGGAAAACTTTAAGGTTTTGTCCAAAAGCATGATTCTTTGACTTGAAGAAAATATATTTCAAAATAATTAGAATGACTTAGTAAATTGAAATTTATGACTTTGTGTTTCAACTTATTCATCTTAGTTTTATATCATTTTTATTGTGCTTTTGATAAAGTTGGAGATAATTAAAGGTAACAATTAAATGCTTTTGATTATTTGTAACTGTTAAAAACATAATTTACAAGTATGGCTAATAGTGGCCGGGCTTAACTGAAACAAATGTTTCCTGCACACACACGCAAATTGCATCTTCTTATGCCCTAATATGCCTTCTTTTTCCATTTGAAAATAATTAGAATGCAACAGTGTCTTAGAAAACCCAATATGTATAATGTGAGTAACCGCCCCTGATAATCTGAAGTCCATAGGCTGCCTTCAGAAAAATCAGAAAGGAATTTATATGCAACTGTCAACTAAAGGAACAGTTTTTGTGCTCTCGTCCTTTGAGCCTAGGTAAAAATTAGGATTTCAATCCAGTCAGTTTCTAGAATCTTAAAATGCACATCTTGAATTCTGGTGGGTTATGCATACTTGGTTCTTCACTGGGGACTGTCTGCTTTAAAACTGGCAGGCCTGCTGAGACGCCCTCAACTGCCTTTACGATTAAATAGTGCGAAATGTTCACACTGCCCCCTGACTCCCTTGACTGTTGGGAAAACCTTGAAACCCTAGGTCTCGGGAAGCCACCTGGTGAGCGCCCTGATTCCAAGCAAAACCACCCTTCAGGAGAGTCAAGGCTTCTTTCTCCAACAGAGATTCCAGGTTGACTTTGCTATGAATCCCTCCATGACTACTACCCCAATCCACCGTCCGTGTCATAGTGTCCAGATCTGTAAATATTTAGGTAAATTTCACCATCTCATAGAAGTAGTCCCGAATTACTTAAGAGGCAAGAGCTTCTTTTACTGAATTACATGTTAAGAGTAATGTTCACATGAGGTTCACTGTTTTCCTGCAGAGTTTTACTTTATAACCGTGTTTGCATTAGTAAAGACACAGAAAACTATGAAAAATAAATAATTTGAGTTTTAATAAACTGTGTGAACTGGGAATACTGATTATATGTTATCCTGTAAGCTCATTTCTGAATTTTTAAATTGCCTTTTCACAATTTTCTGGGAAAGAGAACAGGCTCCCTCTCGTGGGACTCAGCACTGTAATTGAATTATTTCCCCCAAAGCCGTGTGTAACTTCACAGTCAGGCCTTGTCGGAAGGAAAAGGGGCCTCGCCTGACTGACAGTTCTGGCTCTATAACTTGTTTTGTTTTCTCTTTGAATTTTAGCAAAGAAGATGATATTGATTATCAAGGAATGTTTCTAGGTCAGTTATGAGTTCACAGTCACGTTGATGAAGCGAATTGCTCCTGTATAAGCAAAGAGGAATGAAGTTACCAACCTTTGCCTAGACATTAACTTGTTAGAAAATACAAATATACACTTGTAAAATTTATAAATTCTAATTACATAACTCTTAAGCCTTTTACTTTGATAATTTAGTAGTATCTCATCTCTTGCCCTCATATTACAATTTAGCTTAAGTGACTTGCTCAAGATTTCACATTTGAAAGTGGCTTTGACCTTTGAGTTCCTATTAATTTTATAGAACATAAGCCGTATTCACTTTGACTTTTCTTACTTTATAAGGAAAAAAAAATGACCAAAATCCCAAGTTTTTTCAGGTAATTAGCTTTCTGTCTCATATCATTTATACTTGAAGTTAAAACTGTATCTTTATACAGTGTAATAACTTATATAAAATGTTAACTCTGAATCATCAAGAAAAATTAAAATTGTACCCAGGCAAGAAATTAAGTAGCACATTATAGATATGGGTTTTGCTTTTACAACTGGTAAAGAAGAAAATAAAAAAGGAAAAAACTTTAATAAAATTTAGTATTGAGAATTGTATGTAACCCAAAACGGTAAATAACCAATTCCAGGAAGAATGGTTATACCAAGTGATAGGAACTTTCAATTTTAAAGCCCTACATCATATATTTCACCCACCCCACTTTTACATATCTTCTATCAAAGTGCGTGCTTAATTGCTTTTTGGTTAACTATTGATAAAGTCGGTCTGTACTGGAAAAGAGGTTGGCTCTTACTAATTTTTTTTTTTTCTTATTTTCTTGCAGCAGATAATGTGCTTGGGTTTGGAACATCGGTCAGCACCTCCAATACCTATGACGGGTCTGGGGTAGTGACTGTGGAGACCGACCACCCGCTCCTCTGGACCATGGCCATCAAAACCTAACCGACCGACGGGCATCTGCGGTGCCTCTGCCCTACCTCATCTGCCAGCAGTTGATTGCCCAACAGGAACGTTCACCTGGGTTTGCAGGAATCTAAATCTCTCTATGGGAAGCCCACTAGTTTCAAAGGTGTAACATGATACAAGACAGATCTCAGTTTTACAATAATTGGAAAATAATGTGTTAAGAAAGCAAATAAGCTGTGTTACATTCAGTTGGAAAGCTAATGGGGATCATTCCACCATAAAATTCAGTACTGATTATTCTTATGTTATTAATCATTCCATTTGTCCTAGAAAATTGTTTTTCATTTGAAGCAGAGAAAACTCTGTTGAGGTTCCTCTTGGAGTCTAGCACATCCTCAAATGCCTAACAACATTAGATGCCTCTATGTAATATATATTTCCTTTTACTGGAAAAAAAAAAATATTTCCAGATTGGGATGTTAGAACTGCACCATTTCATTCTGGCCTTATTTCTGTCTTTGGTATTGTCTTTTAAAAATAAATTAAGAATCATTGACCTAATTGTTATATTTGAAAATAGGTAGTCATATAAACTGTAGGTGAAAAGAGAAATGATGTGGAAGATAAACGATAATTCATGAAGCCCTGCTGACATGTTAACCCCCAAACTCAAAAGTAAATGCACTAAGCTTTAGTCATCATCATCATTACAACCTAGACTGGAAAATTTAAAATTAAATTATTTCTGACATACTTCAGACTGAAAAAATATTGGTTCATAGACCATAAGTTTATTCAGATGGCCAAAAAATGAGTTTTGGGGGATAAACAAATGTCATGTACTAAGGAGCCTAGGTCTGAAGCCTGTCTTCTCGTCCCAGTCTGCCTGGACCCTTTCCTTAGCCATAAAATGGAAAGAGTTGGACTGATTGTATCCGAGTTCCTTCCCACACTCAAATTCTAAATACTGACTCTTGGTGGTCATAAGGCAGATAATACAATCAAGTACTCACTTCTCCAGCCTGAACAACCTGGTGCACCAAAATATATTCAGCTTTGTTTTATAATGAGACCCTCTTCTATCCTCTTTCCACCCTTTTCTGTCTTATTTACTAAACCAACCATCGCCATACGAACCAAGAGTTAAGGAGAGCCTGCCCAACACGTTTTACATACACAAATCCCTAAGTCGTGTCAGGATTCTATATGTGTGGAACGCACTTTGCATCACGTTTCATGTGTGTGGAGCCAGCATCTGTTTTCTTGGTGCTACAACAGTGTGAAGCTCAGGGTGTCAGCAGAGAATGAAAGGAGGGCTGGCTAAAGTGGCCACGGCATTCTCAGCGTTTTTATTACTTTCTACTTCACTAGAAGTTGAAGCTCAGCTGTGTTTCCTTCTTCAGTTTCTGAAGATTAGTTATATATTCATATCAAATGTCCATTATTTTAAAATTTTACTACCAAAGCATGTATATCCTGTTTACTCTGAAAATCATACCAGTGTTAATCAATGGATACTTACCAAAAGAGAATATAGTTTGCTGAAGCTTAGCCAACATTGAGGAGGAAAATAAAATCAAAAAATAAAGTGTTTTGGGGGAAAAAAAAAGGATGGTGGGTTGCATTTGTGCTGAACACGTACAGACTTTTTTCCTTGTCATTATTCCCTAAACAATATAACAATTAGTTACATACCATTACATTGTATTGGGTTGTATAAGTAATGTAGAGATGATTTAAAGTCTAGGAGATGAGGTGTATCGTTTTTATACAAATACTATGCCGTTTTCTCTCAGGGACCTCAGCCTCCCATCCATGCATTTTTGGTATCTGAAGGGGGAGAGGCGGCCCAGGAACCAATCCCCTGTGGATACCAAGGGACAACTGTATTTTCCCCTTCCCATTTTTTAAAAATTATCTAAGTTTTTTCTCTTTATGTGCTACCCACTATATCATTTAAGTATCCTCTAATTATTATTTTTGTAATAACAATATGAGTCTGCAGATAGGGAGCTCTCAGGTGCACCCAGTGAACTACCTAAGCCCACCAGGAAGTCCCTCTTCTCTCTCTCTTGTTCAATTCAGATCCTCACCTCCAGCTTGCAGCCATAAAAGAGAAATTGCAAGTTAGGCCCTGCTGGGACAGTAATCTGTGACCCTTGGTCCTTTTGAGTTCAATCAGTTTCTTCATTCCATGGGCCGGATTTATAGCTTATATAAATCTAGTGACTGTCACTAAAAATGGCATCTGGTAACCTAAACCACTGATTAGTGAAAACATGCTAGGATCACCCTTCTCCTGAGGCAGGAGGAAAATCTGAAAATGATGCAGCTACTGAAACCCTGGTTGGAGTCACAGGTGACTATGACATGTGATAAGTGTACACGTGTGGTCTGAGGACATGGGACTGGAGGAGGCGGGGGCTGGCAGAGTAACACATCTTCACTCCTTCTCTGAGCGTAGTCTTCTCTTAGAATGAGAACTAGGTTCACTCACTAGTTACAGAGAATGACTCATAGCAAAGAGGAGAAGACAGAGCCCAGGCATTCATAAAGGTCAATGCTCGAGCTTTCGTGTCAGGCTTCTATACGTGTGGAACGCGTTTTGCGTCATGTTTCATGTGTGTGGTGCAGACCTTGCTTCTGCTTCTGCTCAGACTTTTTGTAAAGCTTTACTTGAACTATTGAAATAAAGCAGCACACGGATTTGGCCTGATTAAGACTGATGATATCTGCCAAGTCAGTTAGGGGTAAGAAACTATTATTATAAAAGGGGTATGATCTGAATGGTGACTTTCAAACTATTTATCATGACCCACTAGAAATACGTCTTACCTTGTGACCTAGTCCATAGACACACACACACACGGAGAAACGTGCAAGGTACCCTTAACACTTTTATGCTAAATTGAAAAACATCCAGAAATACATTCTAGATTTTAAAAAACACCTAAAGGAAGAAGAAAATGCATAAAGGTACTTTAAAAAAAAATGTCGTGTGTGTGTATGCAAGTGATCTGCATTTAGCATATGCTTCTTTCATAAATTTGGAAAAATAGTAGTATAATTATAAAAAATCTTTAGCGAAGGATTAAGATACTCCATCATGAAAGTATTTTAATAATGTATTTTGGAATTTAAATTATATAAATGAATTATTAAAAACTAGCATATTTGAGCAAGATTTCAGCTTATTTGCCTCATAACTTAAGGTCATACATGCAACATTGTTTCTACTCCTGTCCTCAGTCTTTGTCTCACAGCCTTTATCGTTTCCTAATAAGAGTTTTTATTTTATGTTGTTAAGAGGAAAAGCCTGCAATGACAGCAGGCTGAATGTGATCCTATTTGGGAATAAAAAAGTCAACACAACTGCATTAGCAAATGGGGGAAGGGTATGACAATTTAAATTGTTTCTGGTGCATTCTATTCAGAATAAAATAAATGATCCTTATGCCTGCAGGGATTAAAACTGAAGCCACAAGGTCAAGCCATTCCTAGGCAGTCAGTGTACACAGACCGGAAGATTCCCAGCACCTGCAGTCAAAGTTTGCCCTTGCTTGCCCACAGCAGATTTCACTTATCAATCATCATTTTCCTTTCTGATTAGCCCCAGCCTGAGCTTCAAAAGCCATCTCAAAACAGCTCTCCAGGCAGCCGTGATCAATTATTCTCCATTGGCTTGGCACCCCTGAAAGCTCAGAGCTAATGTGTGATTTTACCCCTGTACACAAAACAGCTCTGGTTATACTCGGGAAGGAGGGCCCGGCCACATCACTCTTCCTCACAGGTAACAGGTTAGTAAACAGATCCAAGGACGTGTTCCCTGTGTACTTCATTCTACCACTGAAAGCAAGGACTTCGTACACAGCAAAATGAAAACTAATTCCATCCCTGCCAATAACTTGAAAAACATAAACAGGGCCCCGAGATCACCCTTAGTTGAGAAGAGATTTCTCACAACAGACCCAAAGTTGGTCCCCGAGAACAGGACATCTGAGATATATAATCCTGAGTTAGTCCAATAGTCAAAGTCAAAGGAACTGATAAAAGGTTACAAATCATACCTTAACATTTCTTTCTTTTAAAAATACCTTTAAAACCTAAAGACTACTGGATATTTAATAGCCCATTATATTTTTGAACAATAAACACAGGAAATTATGAGTACAAAATTATACAAAGGATTGAGCAGAATTCCACCTGAATGGCATAATTAATTTTCTGCTACATTGCTTAGCATGATGAATCCTCTGCTAGAATATAAACCCCTTCAGGGCATGGACTTAGTCTTTGTTGTCATCTGCTATATCCTGCTCCTTGAATAGGGCTTTGTCTGCAGCAAGCGTGCCGTAAATATTTGCGTGATACCACTGATGGATTAACTAACTTCCCCACTTGTACCCATGCTGAAGGAACATGCTGCATGTCTTATTCCTAGTCCCTGAAAACTATTATTCTTTTCCTTTCTTGACCCCTAACTATCCAAGCATTAAAGGAGATATGGAGAGTCACCAACTTATAATGATTTGACTTAAGATTTTAAGAATGTGAATCCCCACCGCTGAGATTCAAAACATAGCATGCTTGGACCACTCAAAAGTAACATTTTAGCAGAATTAATGGTCCCCCAGAAGTTCTTCAGACAGACACTAGCTGACATACCACTCTGACAGTTTTCACAGTATCATTCAGGAAAAAAAAAAGAAAAACATGTAATACCACATTAGGAATATTGAAAACGAACATATGTATGCAAATTATATTTTGCAATGATGTTTGTGATATGAAAATCATTTAGAAAGAGTAAACTTAAAAATGTTTTATAGGAAAGATTTTTGACTTTACAATAATGTGAAAGCTATATACATTTAATAGAAACCGTACTTCAAATTCTGATTTTTGATTCAAAATTCTTTATAACTTTATTGTAAAACAGACTTTGTGTTTGATGATTTTGCCCAGTTGTAGGCTAATATAAGTTTCTGAGCATGTTTAAGATAGGCTAAGCTAAGCTATGATGTTCAGTAGGTTAATGTCTTAAATGCATTTTCAACTTATGATATTTTCAAGTTGCGATGGGTTTAATATGACGTGACCTCATTATAAGTCGAGAAGTCTCTGTATACTAAAGTTGCTCTTGAACAGTTCCTTCAGTACTAAAGATAAGTGTTCTAATTCTACATTGAATAGATAAGGTTAGATCCTCACTCATTCATATATATTTGAAGAAGAAAATAATGTTCGCCAGGCCAAGGCCAGGCTTAAAGTCATCATCCAAGGCAAAAAAAAAAAAAAATCAGCTAGTAACAAAGGAAAAATCAAAAGGCCAAGGAATTTTAAGTTGTTCAAAATGATAACAGAGGTTTGGAACACTGATATGGGTTTAGAATTAAGGTCAAATTAAATGTGAAGAGCAGATTGAATTGGCCTTACTTAACAGGAAAAACGGAAGAATAAGAAGTTAACAGAGAAAATTTTCAGAGTTAGAAATCTTGTAGCTGGAGCAATTTCCAGATTTGGAGGTTGAAGGCCTAACCATGGCTGTCATGAGTTGAAGTGGATTACAGACAAGAATACACGTTATTTTCAGATACTTTGAAACCATGACATTCAATTCTGATATTTTCTTGATTTGTGTTTAAATCTATTTGTTCCACAAATGGAACTTTTAATATGCATAGGAAATTAGCCTGAGGAGTCTAAAACCATAAAAAAAAGAAATGGTATGTTTTCTCCAACTGAGTTACCCACACTAAACTTCATTATTTGTGATTTTGATTCAGTGTTCTCCACTGAATAAATAAATTTCACTGTTACCTAACTTTTGAAAAATTACTAAGGCCACAAAAGAATTAGTTTGTTATCCAAAAAACCTATCTTATCTAAAAAATTTATCTTTATATCACTTTTATTAACAAATAGTTACTCAGCAAATACCTACAGAATTCATGGAAAAGATTTCTGTGTAATATTATGACACTCTATTCACCTCTTCCCTATAGAAATTCCCATGCTTTGTCCCACCACAACTTGCTGAATGACCCCAATAATTTTCGTATTATAGGTTATGAAATTTTAAAAATAATGAGGCTATCAATACTATGGCTATGGGACCAAATATATGAAGGAAAGAGAGTAAGGGATTTCTTGCAATAAAAGTTCTACTGTTTTGTACTATACTCAAGCACCCATCAATTCTCCACTATGTCAACTTCATTAATTTAAGAAATACCATTCACTGTACCTTTAGTTCCTTATTCATGAAATGAACTTCCCGAGCCCCAATGCTCCCTACACTCTGCTCTTTTATTTTCACTCCTTAAAATTCAGGGAAGCCTGCATGAATAATGAGATGAAGAGAAATGATGCAGAAAGTTGTTGGGATAGCTTTTAGTCAGTGAATTTATTATGCATATTTTAAAGTTGACCTTTTAATCCAAGTTTTTATTCAATTCCATTGCAAGGAACTGAGCAACATGGTCACTTTGAATATTTGTATGCCCGTGGCATTGAACAATGAGTTTCGTGAGGAAAAAGTCACAGATTAAATCATGAAGAAGCCAATATATTCTTTTTAAGGCTAAATGGAGATACGCGACAGAGGTTTTTTTAGGAAGAAAGTTTTACACAAGAAAAATATGCTCACAATTTTAAGAGGTGGATATGCAAATCATTTTCATAATGTCTTCTCTAGATTAGATATTGCTAGTAATTATGTATCTGTATAAATATATTAATAATGGTAGTCACATTGATGCCATGGTTATTCATTCCTGTTTTTAGGAATGAATAACTTTCCACAAGTTGCTCTAAGGCTTAACCTTTCTCTCGGGTACCTGTGTAATTTATAAGCACTGAAGCTTCACAGAACTAAAATCAAGTAAATAATGTTTGAGTTAAAGGGGATAGGATAAATGGATTGACTACAAAGAATTAGAGGAATTACAGAAGCCCCAAGTTACTGAACTTTCCAATTATTCATTTTCTAGCCTCCTTAAAAAAACAGAAAATCCATATAGCAGGACCTTTTTGTAGACTTTATAGGAGCCATATTTCATCTTAATGTAAAAAAAGACTCCGCTAACAATTTTGCCATCCAGCAACCACAGAACTGTAACTTTCCTACGTGGACTCATTCCCGTTAGATACGGCAAGGTCCTGGCAACAGACGTGTTCACGGCTACACAGATGCTTTTGGGGGTCTGGCCCCTAAATTAATCTCCAGAATTCTATGTTGATAACTCCTTGGGAAATCCCAGATTTTATAGCTATATGAAGTATGAGGGAAAGGATATACGCATATGCTTCCTTCTAGAATTGTGCTGCTTAGCTGAAATCATCACAAGCAATCTTAACTTCGTATTTTTTGCAAATGTATTCTTATGGCCTCATTGAAAGTTTACTGATACTGCATCTGCTGTTCAGGTTTCCAGGTGGAAGATGTGTGACTGAAGTGTTTGTTCTATGTGAGAAGGCACATGAAAGAATGCAGATAAAAATGAGTTTCCCCGGGTAGATGAGTTCCGCAGACACAGGCAGGAGATTAACTAACCTTGTCCCATTTCATCATAACAATGAGTTAACTTTCAATAAAGCAGAAATTCAGTTAAATGGAAATTCCACATTGTCCTTAAACACAAATTTGAGCGCCTCCTGTAAGGCAGACACTCGGGACACTGGGATGATGTACGTTATGAGAGACAAATGAGAGATGGGGGTCGGGAGGTGGGGAAAGGGGAAAGAGAGGAGGGGAAAAGAGGTACATGGGAACGCAGACAAGGAAGACTGCAGAGAATGCAGAAACGAGGCATTAACTTTGGGCCGAGGAGATGGGGGAAGAAGAAGAGAGCGGAAAGTCTGCTTTCCCTTTCTAAACCACTTGGAACGCCACTAAGCGTTACCATAAACATTAACACACAGGTTGCTATGGAAGATTGATCTCTATGCCTCCAGTAAAAAGGATGTTTGTGAGAAGTTTATAATACTATGTTATTGTTAAGAGCACAAAGAAGATACAGGGCATATGAACATTTTGATCACAATTAGGTAAATAATAGCTAATACTGGAAGAGAAGTTAAAGTTTTAACGTGGTTAACATTGAATAATGACATTGTAGGTAATTTTTTGTTACATGTTTTTTTTTATAAAAAATAAATGGCACGTATGCTTATAAATCAGATTTTTTAAAACCATATGAAGTGTATTATTCAATTTAAGATATTTAAAAATCTCTGTATGTAAGAAAAAATAAACCTCATAAAAATATTTTCTAACATTACAAAGGCATCCACAGAAACAGAGAAGCTCAAAGAGACACACAGACAGGCTCAGAGACATATAGAGGCAGACTCAGAGTCCGAGAGGCACTATAAACGGAAGTGGGCCCAGGGATACACACAGAGAAATGGGCAGAGACTGACAGTGCACACAGGACAGCAGCCAGCGTGGAGACCCTCATTGACTGACTCATCCCGCATTTTCTCCGGCATTGAGATAGCATTTATTATTCCCAAACACATTTTTTTCTTTTTTAAATGCAATTTCAGCTTTTCATTAAATCATTTAGTCATTCAACAATCAGTAAGCATCTTCTCCTTAAATTTCATTTATTATAAGTATGCCCTTTTTAAAGGCATACTTATAATACTACTCTCGTGCTCACTGGGCAAAGCCAAAACCCTGTTTAAATCCAACTCTTCTCCTCCCCTACACCTAGAAATTGCTGGAAAAGAACAGGCAGCCATGATGACTGGCCTCGCTTAGTATCACACACACACCCATATGTACCTTTCTTTAAGGGGGCCCTTACTGATGCCCCACAATTTCGCTACACGTCCCTAATCCATCCATTCTATGTTCCTTGCTTCACTGTTCCTTTCCTCAGACTTTCAGTACCTCTCCCCCAACTCCTCACTTCCATTTGGTGACCTCGCCTCCTACTTCACTGAGAAAATTGCAATGACCAAAAAAGAACTCTGCAGACTCCACCACATCTCCCCATCCCGCAGGGTCTGCCCCCAAGCTCTCTGCCTTCCACATTCCCTCAGAGCAGAGACCCTCCACTAGTGCACATTCCTCCTTTCTTATCCCTTCAAGGTCATCCTGCAATCTGCCCTTCTCTTTCCTACTTCATGGTTTTTTCCCTCTCCCCTGGATCATTCTCGTCGGCATAAAAAATGCTATCTTAAACGAATTCTTTTATTGGCCCTGCTTCCTTTGCCAGCCACCACCCAATTTCTTTATTCTCCTTTGCAGCAAACTTTAAGAAGTTGTCTGAGTGCACTCTCCTTCCAGTTCCCTCCTGTTCCTCTCAAACCCACTGCAGGGATGCCCTGGCCTCACCACTCCACCAAAGCTACTGTCTTTCAGGGCACCGATGACATCCATGTTGCTAACGTCAACAATCAAGCCTCAGTCCTCACTGGACTCGACCCATCTGGTCAGTACCTAAGGCAATGACCATGTTCTACCCTTGACTCCCGGGACCCCACGCTCGCCATTCTCCTGCGTTGCTCCTACCTCACTCTTGCTCCTCTTTACCCGTTTCTGGTTCCTCATCTTTCCCTCCGGCCTTTTAATGTAGGACAGGTCCCCAGTGAGGCCTTGTCCTTTTGTCACTGTGCTTGCTCTCTTAGTGATCTCGTCTAGTACTTACGCCCTGAAATAACGTCTACGTGGAAACCCACATAGTGAACCATCTACTTGGCATCTCCACTGATGTCTAGTTGACTTTTCACACTCAACATGCTTGAACCTGTGCTCTTCTCCCGAAAGCCTGCTCCTCCTGCCATCCCCTCCTCCGTGGATGGCAACCCCAGCCTTCCAGTTGCCTGAGCCCGAACCCGAGTCATTCTGCTCTCCTCTCTCTCTCGCACGTGCTAGCTTTACTTTCAAAACGTCCTTTGATGACTTCTCACCCTCTCCACCATCCACTGTGATCACCCCGACTATTCTCAGCAAGTGGCCGTGCCCAGGCATGCTGTTTCTCTACTGAAAATCCTACCATGGCTTTAGGAAAAAGGCAAAGTCTGCAAAACGGACTGAAATGCCCCAGATGATCCAACTACCCCTCTCATAATCTCTCTAATATTATTTTATACTCTCCTTCTGCCTACTCTGTTCAGGCTTCCGGGGCTTCCTTGCTATTCCTGAAACACACCCAGTCACACTCCTCTTTGGGGCCTTTGCACTAGCTGTTCCCTCTGCCTAGAATGTTCCTCCCCAGATGTCTACCTGGCTGGGGCCCTTGCCGTTCTCATATCATTTTTCAAATCTTACCTTCTCCACAAGGCCTCCCTGGAGCATCCTATTTTTTTTTTATCTTTCTTTCTTTCATTCATTCATCATTGCTGCCCCCTATGTGATGAAGGAGCATTCTATTTAATAAAGAAGTGGCCCCATTACCCCTGCTCCACCCTACCCTATCCCTGGCACTCTCGGTCTCCCTTCCTTTATTTTCTTTCCCAAAGAATTTATCAGCTAGCATACCACATAACTTACTTATTTATTATGTTATCACTCTTCCCAGTGCTAGAATGCAATGTCCATGAGGGCGGGGTTTTTTGTTGTTTTCACTGATGTCTCCCAAAGCCCTAGAGCAACATGGGGTGCGTGGGAGATTCTTCCATTCGACAAATGCTGATTGAGAACTTAACCGTGGGTCAGGCACTGGGCACCGAGCTTGGCAGAAGACAGTCCTGGTGCCTGGCCCTTTAAAGCTTACAATCCAGTTCTTATTGAGATTTCCTGGAGACACCTAACTTTTAAAATATTCAAATGAAAGTGGAAAAGTACCAAGAAGAATTGCATCAGCCACCCTCACAGCAAGTTAAATGTTCTAAGCAAACATCAGACTCTGCTGACAGAAATAAACGCTATAACCACGCACTCTGGGTTTTAGGCTTCGGTGCTATCGCAGATAATTAAAAGAGGCTACAAACCAGGACCCCAAGGTTCCTCAATCTAGCGTGCAAAAATGAATCTGCCCTAATGACACTAGATATAATTAATGGTGAACAAAATAAATAATATACTATGTCTTCCTCTCCCCTGGATTCTAGTCACTCAATAATCCTAGTCTCTCAATAATTCCTCCCCTAAATTAAAAAGAATTTAAAAAATTCCCCTGACATGGTAATCAAGTCTTATGCTTTAGTCAATAATTAGCTGGACTGAAATCCTTCCATGCCCATTTTTCTGCAATTCTGGCAGCAAATTGATAACTCCGGGCAATTTTTAATTAGCACCCTTTAAAAATGGTTTGCTAAATTAGCCGACTATGAAATCACCTCACCCAAATGATTAAGTTCAAATTGCATTTCAAATCCATCACCTGTTTTTACTGTATGAACATAGCATCACTCCAGGACGGCTAATTACAATGTTTATCTGCCTGTGTTTTAATGCACACATAGCACAGCACGCAGCAAATGCCAGCTGGCTCATCCCTCCACCGCTGCTTCAAGTGGCTGCCAGCCGTTTGGTGCTGACATTTCTATTACCAGCAATAGTTCTGGCTCCATCCTTAGCCCAGCGGAGACAGTATTTAAAGATAACCTTCCTTATGTCCAGGTAGATCACCTGTTACTGGCCTTGAGGAAAGCCAGGGCCTGCTTTTGTGAGGACTTGGTGGTGGCCGTGCTTACCTGGCGTGACAGCTGGGCTAATTCATGGGAGGCCACTCCTTCCTCACACCCTTCACACCCAAACGGTATTCGTGAAACATCTATTATTTAGCAAGTACCTTCCTACGATTTTATTTAATTCTCAAAGTAAGACTGGGGATCAGGCAGTTTTAACTCCAACTCGTAGACGAGAACATGGAAATCAGAAGGCTTAAATAACTCACCCAAAGTTAGTGAAAGAGCTGGAATAGGATCTCTGGTCAACTGACGGCAAGACAACTGCCACCTCCACCCTAGTGCCAGCATCATCTCCTGCCTCCTTTCTGCCAACCCTCTCCTTAACACATCTCCCTTTCTCAAGTTTCACCTCCCTCTGTGTCTTTCCTCTGCAGACAGAGCTCCTTAAGATGTAAACCTGCTTGCTCGGCTCATCATCGCACTCAGGCTAAGGTCCCAGGTCATCCTGTAAACCCCTGTGTTGTCTGTCCTCTGCCTTCCTCTCCTGTCTGCTCACCACACTCCAGCCACGCTGAAATCTTCCAGCTCTCAGAACTCTTTGCTCTCTCAAGGCCTTTGCAAAAGGCAATCCCTCTGCCTGAGACCCAGTCCTGACACCTGCACTTCTGCCAGGGTTGTCATCAGGGCTTCCAGGAAGCCACCGGGGAAGCACTTCACTGAGGTCTCCCTTGGCCTCTCCCAGGGGAGGGGGGCTCCAGCACGGTCTTCACTGAACCTGCCACAGTGGGAGCTGCAGCAGCGTTAGTGCCCACACCAGACCAGACTAGACCCATAGAACCCAGCCTTCTCCCTGAGGAAAAACAAGGTGGACAGTGGCGTTAGGTGAGGGGAGAGCATGCTGGGACTCTACACAGAGCAAGGAGCCAGTGGTCCAGGAGAAAAGGGCCAAGGAAATCTGGGAAGGGGTATAAATCTGATTCGGCATGTTATTAATCATTCTACGATATCAAGATGCCTTTCTTATACCATAGATGGTTCCATAAGCCAAAGGAAGTAGATCATTTTCCTTGTTTTGTGTGGTTCTTTCTGACATTGGTAAGGAAGAAGTCAACTTACATAAAATCTATCAGGCACTTTGCATTGTTAAAATTGACCTTGCCTGCTTTTCCATTCTTTCTTTTTTTTTTTTTTTTTTTGCATGCATCTCGCTTATAGGGCTGTCTTCTGATATGGGAAGATGAGGATTCCTTCCTGTAGGAATTTTCCATGAGATCCAAGAATTTGTGGTTTCTAGGAGATTCCATACCTATCCTAGAATTGATAGGGTTCTGTCCTAGCTCTAGCTGGCAGTACGAATCCTAATAATTCCAGCCTCAAAACAGTTTTCAAGGCCAGGCGCGGTGGCTCATGCCTGTAATCCTAGCACTTTGGGAGGCCAAGGCGGGCGGATTGTTGGAGCTCAGGAGTTCGAGACCAGCCTGAGCAAGAGCGAGACCCCGTCTCTACTAAAAATAGAAAGAAATTAATCGGACAACTAAAAATATATAGAAAAAATTAGCCAGGCATGGTGGCGCATGCCTGTAGTCCCAGCTACTCGGGAGGCCGAGGCAGGAGGATTGCTTGAGCCCAGGAGTTTGAGGTTGCTGTGAGCTAGGATGATGCCACGGCACTCTAGCCTGGGCAACATAGTGAGACTCTGTCTCAAAAAAAAAAAAAAAAAAAAAAAAAAAAAAACAAAAAACGGTTTTCAAGACATAGGTCTAAACTTACACAATGTCAGAGCTGGAAAGAATCCTGGGAGACACCGAATCTGATGCTCAAGTCTTATTTGGTTAACAAGCAATTGTATTTGCAGATAGCAGGCCTTTACGTACAAGCCCTAACACAAACACAGTTATAAGTCTTTAATTCGCCTAAGGCAACTGAACTATTTCAAAATATTTTCCGGTATCCAAATATACAAGTGATGAATGACTTGAGTCTTACTTGTTCAGTGTTGAAATTAACATATTACAGAATTTCCTCCACCAGGTGGCAGCCAAACCTTAGTACAATACGGTGTATAGATTCCACTTTTATCTTGGCCAAGTAGATAGAATAAAAGTTACACCCATATTTCAGCTCAGTTCAGGAGGCCCACCATCTGCAAACCCTATGAACATTATCCTAACGATGAAGTACTGAGAAAATGGGGACTTGGGACACGTAGCATCATCAAGGTGCCAAGGGCTAAACAGCTGCTCTGGGTTAGCCGCTGGCAGTCCAGACTGAATTGGGTTCACTGATAATCCTCATTTAGCCACTGAGGTTGGAAAAATCAGATAGTGGAACACGGATGCCATCCTAAATACAAGGCTTCCAGTTAAATCCCAGGGACCTCGATTCAATAAATCGTGCAGTGCATGTTGGCTTTTGTAACCACTATGCTAGACACCCCTATACAAAGACACGATCCTTGACTATAACACGTGTTCATATCTATTGGGGAAAAAATAGACTCATACACAGTAAGAGAAGTAAAATAAAAAAGAATATATTCTTATGAACCTCTCTTCTAATCTTCCCCAAATGAAGTCCTTGAGCAAACTACAGAACTACTAAGAGTAAGAGTTGAATGTACTTAATCTTTACAAAAATCACGACGTATGATGGCTAGGCAAACCATCCCACGGGTTCAATATAAGCAAAGAAAGGAAGATGATTGTCTATGGAAACATAATATTACCAGAGATCCTACCGTTGCTCTCAGTTGGAAAGAAATATGTAAATTAGATAGGGGAATTAGGAAATAAGGAAAGAAAATGTGTTCTTTCCCTCCCCACTTACTACTTCTCCTTTTAACCAAAGCCTGCCTGCCCAGTCCTCATCTCCCAGAGTCTTCTCTGAGGACCACCTGTAAGTCTGCAAGAGAGGACAGCACGGGAAAGTTCACCGATCAGCCGCAGTGCGGTACTGTGTGGCCGTATGTGATTTGGGGGCTTGGGGCACGCTCACAATTCCTGTCATTAATGGAGAGAGGAAATAGATGTCTCCTTCAGACAGCTAATCTAAACAGATGGGAAACAGTCACATGGGGAGTGAATGGTTTTCTCAGCACACATAGTCTCTCTAATATGAGGAAAACTTTCAAATGGGAAATGGTAAATAATTGCCAGCACACCGCTGCGCCTCATGCCCACACTCACGTTGGCATCTACCACAACATTCTCTCCCAGCGTACCTAAATATGATGGCAAGTGTTTGTCAATACAATGCTTCGAGCAGACACTTCTAGTCCATTGTAGTTAGCACAAAAGTTGAAAACTATTTGCCAAAAATCAACTATAAAGTTCACCTATTCACAAGACTTTTTTTTTTTTTTTTTTTTTGGAGACAGAGTCTCATTCTGTTGCCTGGGCTAGAGTGCCGTGGTGTCAGCCTAGCTCACAGCAACCTCAAACTCCTGGGTTCAAGTGATCCTCCTGCCTCAGCCTCCTGAGTGGCTGGGACTACCATGCCCAGCACCACCATGCCCAGCTAATTTTTTCTATTTTTAGTTGTTTGGCTAATTTCTTTTTGTTTTTTTAGTAGAGACAGGGTCTCACTCTTGCTCAGGCTGGTCTCGAACTCCTGAGCTGAAACGATCTACCCGCCTCGGCCTCCCAGAGTGCTAGGATTACAGGCGTGAGCCACCGTGCCTGGCCTCACAAGACTCTTCTGATTCCAGAACTGTCCAATATGGGAGCCACTAGCCATATGTGTCTACCAAGCACTTGAAATGTGGCTAGTGTGACTAAGGAACTAAATTGTATTGAATTTTAATTAAAGTTTAAATGTAAATAGCCACAGATGGTTAGTGGCTACTGTGTGGGACAGTGCAGTTCTAGAACATTTTCATGATCACAGAAAGTCCTATTGGACAGCTCCAGTCTATTCCATAGCCGTATCAGAAAGCTGTAAGTATCCACAGAACTCACAACCAGAACTTCGCTTTGTTACCTTAATATGTCATTGCAGGCAATCTTGCAACTTCTTTACAGGTTAGTGCTTACATTTGTAATAACACCTGAATCAAATTAAATGTGTTTCTGGGCTCTCATGCACCAGCCCACTGAGAAACTCAAATTCGGTAATGTTTAGGGCATTCGAATCTTTAATATAATTTTCTGCCGAGATATTTATTGTCTAAGCCCATGTCATCCAATCACACATGGTTGGCATATTCCATTATCTTTGAATTCCAAAGCCTGGGCCTAGAGATCCTCTTAACTTTGCTCTAGGGGCAGGAAAGACCCCCCTACTACCACCCCAGGTCTTGGATTCAAATTTCGGCTTGCAAAGTAAAACCAGTGTTGATGTGAGGGGTGAAAGGGTTGAGTTGTCCACAAAGAAAATAATAGCTTCCATTCTTTCAGGTTTGTTTATAGCGGTGATACTAAAATGCAGATTAATACCTTAATAAGTTATTCTTTCAGATTGATCAGGAATTGCTATTTTCTAAATAGCAATGGTACATAGTAATACAGCCATCCATCAAGTAGCATTACGTTGTCAATATTAACTGCCCTGATTAATGAAAATGATGCAAATCAGCGCAAATGATGTATCATCTTCCAAACTCAGGTATGACATTTTATCACTGACAACGTCAGGTTGCAAGGAGAAGAATTTTAAAGTGGCTTCTCCAAGCAGGGTACCCCACTTTTTATGCAAGACAGCTTATTTTCTTCCCTTCACCCTACAGGGTTTGATCATCAGCTCTACCTCTGTGTTAGCACTAAAGGCTACACACTGCTTGAGACCAGCTTTTTTCTACAAACACTAAACCTGTCACTTCCAAGCAGAACTGTGACTAAGCTGTGCCCCACTTCATTCAGTTCCTCATAGTATGTGTACAAAGGTCCATTTCCTTACCTAACTGTAAAGTCCTTTACGGGCTGAGACTGGATTATTCATCTTTGTTTGCCTTTCTCTATCCCCAGGGCCTGGCCTCCACTTATTTCTTAAATTTCTTCTCTTGTTGATGTGGCTAACTCCACATCATTTCTTTTCTCTTTCCTTTTTGGGGAGGGGAAGGAGGACTTTGCAGATGCTCCCAGACCCATTTGCTTAAATTTGCAAGAATTGTTTTTTGTTGATTGCACCCCTGAACCCTGCCTGATGTAGGTAAAGACAACAATATGCCTTTATGCTTAACAGAGTGCCTAAGATATAGTCAGCACCAGTTCATGAGAAGGAGTACTGAATTTTATACATAGTAGGAACTCAAATGGCTGAATGTTAGAATACGAGACGTCTACTATCAGCCTTCTCTATTTTTTTTCCTTCCTGCACTAAAGGATGCAATGCAAATACTCCCCCTCACTTTCTGAGCCTTCATCCTCCATGTTCTGCAAGAAAGGGAATCTAAAATGTTGGTCGCTAATGATTCAGTCTAAGAACAAGGTTTGCGGGCAAAATGTAAGAGCAAACTGGAGAAGCAGGAAGGAGCTCATAGGAGACGGAAAAAGCTGTTCCCAGGCGGAGGGGCGGGCAGTGTCAGTGCAGGGAGGGAAGGAACAAGCCCTCAGAGAGGACTGTGTGCCACTTCCACAGAGAGAGAAACACTGAACTGGCCTGCCTGCAAAAGATTTCATTTTCCCAAGCAGAGAGATCTCAGACCTAAAGGGAACGTATAGACAAGGACAGCAGATGTCTTAGTGACGATCTAGAAGGACAGAAGACAGAAAACCAGGTGGTCTCTTTTATGTAAGGCCCAGAACCTTAGAGAAACTCTTAGAATGACATGTGGAATTTCTTCCCAGCACAGAGAAGATACAGTGTAAGAAGTCAAAATTAGACTAATTTAGAGACCATGGAGAAAAGTGGTACTTCTCACATATCTGAGTATGTGAACCTAGGTTCATATATGCCACACCATTAAATAAATCAGAAGCCCTCAGGGTAAGTTTCCACGTTATTCAGCTTTTGCACCGAGCTGTTGGTTGTACTGTCTCCTGACGTGACCAGGAAGAGCAGAGCTTTAATGCACGGAGAGAAGGGAACAGTGATACTGCATGTTCCTACAGGCTGCATAGGACAATGCATTTCCCTGCTCAAGGTCAAGAATAGAGATCACGTGTGCTTCCTTTTGTGTTTAACATTCTTGTAAGTCTAAAGACAAATTTATGATGTAGAATCTTCCCAGAATAAATGGTACTTTCTCACCTCTGTGCCTCTGAAGATTTACTACAACCGTTTTCTGACTCAGAGTCCAAAGAATCAAGGAAATTGAGGCCTACCTCTTCACCTTTTAAATTAAAACCTACAAAGAAAGTTTCAAGGTGAGAAAAGACATAAAACCATATCCAATATATAAAATACAAGACAAAGAAAGTGTTATAATAGTCTTAATAAAATCCTGTCAGTGTGGAAGAAGGCAGCCTCCTCATTCAAGCACAACCTTCTAACCCTTTACTAAAAAGAGAGAAAGTAAAGCTGTACTTTTGGGCTGGGCTAGTGAATGATGGAGGAACCCTTGAAATAACTTCATATGGATAGCTCCATGGTGCAAAACAACACTTTGAACCATCAAGACTGAGAAGAAAGATGCCCAAAGGAGATCACAGGGTGTGATGATAAGGTGCCCAAACAGGACAGCACTCACCGCAGGTTATGCTCAACATGCAGTTTGCAGAACGTCTCTTGAGCAGGGGTCAGAAGGTCACACTAATAAATAATTTTTGACTTATGGCATGACCTGTGCCAATCTGCCTTAGTGAAGACCTGCTGGGTTGCAGAAACAGAAGCCCAAAGAGTTACTGTTTACTAGGATCAGGATTCAGGCCAGTTTTGTATCAGTTACCTGTTATTTATAGCCAACATCCATTCTAACTGGGTGGTACCTGTGTCTTTCCAGTTATTTCATACTGTACCAACCAGAGCAGTCACCCAAAACCCAGGTTCTGGAAATACAGCCAAATCTCAAGGGAAGCAGAAAGTAGAAAGCAATGCCCCTCTGTCTCCCTGATGCCATCTCTATAGAGCAGGCAGAGATGCCTATGAGAAGTTCTGCACTGGCAGGGGATGGACAGACAGATTACAAAGCCAACTTTGGAGAATGGCTTGAACATAGACTTTGCAATAGAGAAGGCATATTGTTTTAGGGAAAAGAAAGGGAAGACTTGACAGATACTGGCAAAATTTTTTAATAGATGAGCATCCTGTTTCTCAAAGAGAACAGCCATTATTAGTGGGAAAATTTCCTGGGCCACCTGCTAAAAATGTCAGCTTCCTGGGCCCCATTCCAGAAGCTCGAAAATCAGAATTGTGGAGGAAGAGGAAAAGGGATCTAGGGAATCTTTGTTTTTACCTAGGTTCTCAGGGTGTTCTTGAAGAAAGGAAGGAAGGAAAGGAGGATGATGTGTCCAGTCTTTATCCTAGGTGAGATTACAGTGGCATGGAGCTCCCAGGTGGAAGCCCCTGAGTACATCTGGAAAGACAGCCTACAAAAGGGGCAGGTCAGACCTAGATTTATAGGTCTGGGATGAATCTGAATTTCCTGATGAAATGTAGGCATGTAATGATAGAGGAAGAACCTGTTTGTTCATATAGTCAATATCCAAATATCTTCCTATTTTGGAAAAAAACCCTTGCCTGCATGGATTTTGGTGGGTGCAGGGCCCCAATTCTCACTAAGGGAGCCAAGAAGCCAGTTATTCCCTCCCTCCACCCTCTAGTGACCAGGGTGTGGGCATGTATCCAGTCCAGTTCAATTAGGTGCTTCCACTGAGTGCTCCAAGTGTTGAAGGATGGACTCAAAGATGCAGGAAGGGTTAACAGATGACTTATGGCAACAGCCACTCTCGCACCGAGGTGCTCAGGGGGATGCCCTACCTAGCCTCTTCTTGGGGTGGGAATTTGACCTCTGCCGAGTCATTTTCCAAGTCTTGCTTTTCATTCCTGCCTCCATCTATGAGCTACTCATCTATTTTCTAATAAATTACCTTTCTGCCTCAGTTTATAAGACTTGGAGAACACCAGAAATTAAAAAAACAGACCCACAACAAATTCCTCTAGATATCGAAGAGAAAGAAATACAAAGATAGGAGACAGAGAAAGCACATTCAAAGAGAAAAGGGTCAAAGGTTGCTTAAGATAAGGCTTCAGGAGTGCACAATACTACGGAAATTAAGAAAGAGATCACCAAAGAAAGAAGAAACTGATGTTTTAGGGTTGGCGTTTTTCTGTCCTCTCAGATTACATTGATCATATTTTTAAGAATTATCACAAATATTATAATTATATCCCCCATTAGAATGCTGGTGACACTAGTGTTAAGAACCGTCACTGCAAAGGGCACTGCCAAGTGCTGTCCACAGCAGGTGCTCTAGAAATATGAGGGAGGCAGGGGGAAGAAAGGAAAGATTAAGCCTTGAAAAAGGTAAAATGTGTGGAATGGTAGTTTCCCCTGGGCCTCCTGAGACACAAACTAAGCCAGCCCCTGTGCGGTACTTCCCCCTCCCTGGATAGTCCCAAGGCAGCGCCTGAGTTCCCACCATGACCTCTTCCTACAGGGGAATTGTCTTTGCTTGCTCCTTGTAAAGACGTCTGTCTCTCTCCTGCCCACCAGACTCTTTGAGACCATCTACACGTTTAAGAAAGACAGCAAGAACTTTTGACTTCAAGCAACTTTCTGTCCTGCAAAAAATGCTGAAGCTGAGGAATACTAAGCGCTTGATCACGTGCCTAAAGTAGGAAAGAGGAAAAAATATAACAAAGGAACAAACCAACATCATCTCGAAACATCTCTTTCTCGCCCATTTCCATGACATTAGGAGCACCACTGAGAATTGAGGGGCATCTTCATCTGTATCACTCCCCAACCTCAGCATCTAGCATCATGCCATACACACAGAATGTGCTTAATACACGTAACAGAAAAATGCATTCAAACGGAAGGAAAGAAATTAGTGGAGAGAGTGGGTAACAGTGTAAACAGGTAGGTGGAACTTCCTGGAGAAACTGGGCAGACTGGATTAATTACGCAGTGGGAGAGATTGTATTTAGAAATACATGGCCCCTTTCAGACGGCAGGAAGAGGCCAGAGGTGGAAGAAGAGCCGCCCCTCTCTGGTGAGAACAGGCCATACAGCAGAAGAGGGCACAGTTAGAACTCCCATCCTCAGCCCTGTAGAGTGTGCATGTTTATTGAAGTTAAACTGTTCTTGTTCTACCATTGTGCACTAGATATGTGGGCAGCAGATAACTTGTTTTCTTAGCACTTAGACCTCCAGACTGAGAGGAGCCAGGTCAGACCTCCAGACTGAGAGGAGCCAGGTCCTCACCTGATACAGTGACTACTGTACCGCACTCAGTGATCCCAGGATTGGTGCCTGTGCACTGATCAAACAGAATTCTCAGGCTGTCTCTGGCAATTGGGAAGAAGGGAGCGTGTAGGTATTTGGTGACCAGAAGAGCAGGCTGAGGCAGAGACAGTAATGCTCCCCCAAATATCCCATTTTCCCACACACTTCCCAGTGCCCTTGCAGTTAAGTCAGGGCCATGTGACTAGATTAGGGTAACAGAATACAAGCAGAAAGGATGGGCTCAATTCCAAGCTGAGGCAGTTAAAAAGTCCTCCATTTCTCCTGCTGGCAGGTCTGAGGAGGAGGATGTGCTTTCTAGATGATGGCATTAGAGGACAGTCAGCTTGGGTCCCTGCATATATGTTCAGAATGCCCCGCTGGCCAGTGATGAACGTGTATGTACTATCAGTGACAAGTCTTGTTTCAAGACTGGGATTTGAGAATTTTTTTTTAAATTGCAACACAACCAATCCTCTTCTAACCTGTCCTACTCACATTGCAATCTTCTTTTTCCCCCTTGATAATGTTCACCCTGTATACGTCTTTCACAGATGGCCCTCTCTATACATACAGTAATCAACATCACAGACTCAAACCTGCACAAAGAAGTTGCAAAACAACACTGCAGTCACTCTAAGTAATTTTGTGCCATGTATTTCTGTCACTCCTTTAGAAAATTTCTTCCAACTTCATCAGAGAAATCTTTAAACTGGATTCAGTAAGAAAATGGTGGAAAGGTTGACAATTCCCTCAAGCGTCAGGGCCAGAAATCTATGAGTCTTTTACATTCTCAAAGGCATATGCTTTCTTTTGACATAACAGGGCACCCAGTTCTCAACCTTGTTCTACATGAATTTGAGCATTTGTTAATTTGTAATCCTACAAATTCCTTTGTCTCCTGGAATCTTCATATATTGACTGTTTTCTCCTGTGACCAGAAAGGAGGACAGACCACCCAGCCTTGCTCAATGAGCACCAAATGTTCCAAGCTGTGCTGAGTGCTGTCAGAGAAGGTCTTTGCTGTTTGAGTAAAATCAGGATTATGCTATAGGCCATATAGTACCCTGTATTGGGGATGGAAGATGAAGGGAGATATACTCACTGCTTCTGGGCATCTAAGATGTTGGTTCTCTGATATTCCTAAACGTAAGACTCTTTTCCAGTTGTATGTGACTGTTTGCCTTCCCAAAAGCAGCCCAATTTCCAACAGCGAGCACTAGGAATCTTATAATAAAGAGGACACTGTACTGAAGTTAGAATTTATTAATGAAGAATACATATAAAGGTCATCTTTTGGACCTGCGAATAGTGTTTTTAGTATCGAGGAGAGAAAGAAGAAATAATAAAAGGGGATGTACATGAAAAGAGGGGCGAGCATGGAAGGGACACACACAGAAGGAGGTGAAGGACACAGGAGGGTGTGGGGCACAGTGGAGGCACCCACACATATGGGGGTGCGCGTGAGTGGGGTCTACCGGGGAGAAAGCTGCTCACTGCTCACCCCGTATGGAGCACATAGGCCACTGAGGGAGGTGGTTTACATTTCATCTTCCCATTAACCGATAAGACTGATATCCCTGTTTTACGTGAAAACATTGAGACTTAGATAGATGTGTCCAGCTCATAGGTTTGGCAAACTGTCTAAATTGTAATTCAAAACCAAGTCTTTCCTGCTCCAAAGCCCAAGTTCTTTTCTTCAGCATTTGACAAATTTCATTTGCTGAGAGTCCTGTATTTGTAATGTCATTAATTTTTCCCTACCAATATATAGCTCATGATGTTACTTCTGCAAGCTCTATCAAGTGACACCCCCCCCAATTCCACATGAGACAAATCACCTTATCACACCAATAAAAGGAGCAATTTCCACTTACAGCTACACAGGCCTAGGAGAGGTCACAACAGAATACTGAATTTCATCAAAACCATTTCTAATCAGGTGACATCATTAAACAACTATGAACTTTCAGTAAACCAACATCCCAAGCTAATGAAGAACTTAGAATTTTGAGGAATCTGGTATGTCAGAACCTTACTGGACCAAACTATGCACTAGTTTCTGACCAATGAGACTTGACTTAGCCAGCCGTGTATAGACTTACAGATTTGCTCAGACATTACTTAACATAACCACCTTGAAGCCCCCTTTCTAGTGGATAAAGTCCCTCGATCCTCACTCTGACCCTCCAGTTAATTATTTTGTGGATTTTGTCTATAGTGAATAAACTTAGGATTTTTTGTTTGTTTGTTTTACAATTTTTAACATTCTAGGGGACTTTGTTTCATTCTGGGACATAATTGATTACTTGTCCCCATTTTGAATATGTAGATAGACTTCCAAAATGCTTGCTGTTTCCTAAATTGTCAGCTTTCAAGAACAGTTAAGAATCCTGCATCTCTACTATACATTATCCTGAGTGTAAACACCCCAGGCAGTTCAGGGATATCTGAGAGATAAGTCTCTAAGGCACAGGCTTCAATCAGGACAGAAGTGTCCGGACTCCAGCTCTCTCCACTCAAGCTGATACTTTGACAGTGACTGCATTAACTCCGGGGAACTTCCAATGAATAACTTTTCCTCCACTTGCCTCTCACACAAATAAGTCACAAAACTCTACCATCTGTGACAGAAAAAAATCCCAACTATTGGCTACGAATGGTTTTAATGCTGAGATGTCCTAGAAGGGAACTTGCACCTGTGATGCACCCTCAGTGATAAGCATACCGTGGAACACCTGCCAGACCGTGGCAGCTATTCTCGTTCACGTTTTGTTTTTTTGTATTTGTCACTCCCAAGTTCCAAATAAGCGAGCCGATACCATCTTCAGAAAGCAAGATTATACGCTGTGAAAGGCAGTCATTCATGAAGCAGACACTTGGAAGAGCCGAAGTTCAGGCACTGGGTTAGGCTGAAAGATGAAAATGTGAATAAGATGTAGAGGTTACTGCTCTGAAGATGAGAAAATCTCAGTCAGGGGTAGAAGTCACTCTAAGACTCTCCATGATAGTGTTGTAAGTGCATGATAAAAGCATATCCTGTAGCAACTAGCACTGAGGTCTGGAAAAGTTTAGCAGAGGAGTTGGTAATTGAGTTGGGTCTGGAGGAACACATGGGATTTGGCCAGATAAGGGACACATGGGAAGACAGCCATCCTAGGCAGAGACAAGATCACGTGCAATGCACAGACATGTGAAAAAGTATAGATATGGCTGAAATTTTGCAAACTATCTGGAGTTACTAAAAGTGGGTGGGGTGGGAGTGGGGGGCTGGGGGGCGGTTGTCATGAAGTCTGCTTACTGTGTATGCTGCAGTAAGGAGTTTGAACTTTATGCTGCAGGCAGTGCAGAGCTAACTGAAATGTGTAAAGTAGTTTGTGGGCACTTTCAATTCCAGCCAACATGGAGAAACAGGCACCAGATTTACCCCACCATCTTAAACAATAAAAAACTTTACAAAACATATCAATGATTTTCAGACATTGGACGAGAGGCAGTAAAGGACAATCATTCCTAAGAAAAGGGAAACAAATGAGGTGAGTAGTTTGGATTTCTAAGAGTGGAAGGACATTATAATTCACGGGGCATTGGAGAGAGTATTTAGAAGGGTATTGCCTCAGTAGTAGGGAAAATTAGCCTTAAATTGAAGGACTCCCTGTTTCTACCCAAGAAAATTTCATAGTAAGTCTCAAAATGATGACGTTGTTTCCAGGTAACAGAACACAGAACAAGGCTCAATACATACATACATACACACATACAATCCAATAAAATAAAATTCAAAATACCACAATATCTGGTATCTAATAAAACATTTCCAGGCATGCAAAGAAATAGGAAAATATGAGCCATAATCAGGGCAAAAGTATATTGACAGAAATAGAACTAAAAAGAGTAGACAAGGACATCAGAACAATCACATAATTTTATTCCATCTACTTAGGAAGGTAGAGGAAACTACGTGCATGTTAAGACATGGAAGATATAAAAGAGATCCAAATCAAACTTACAGAGATAAAAAAATTAATGTCTGAGATGACAAACTGGATGGAATTAACTGGAGACACTGAAGAAGATTAGAAAACTTGAAGACACAACAACAGAAACTTTCCAAAATGAAACACAGAGAAAGGAGCCTGGAAAAAAAAAAAAAAAAAAAAAAAGGCAGCTAAAGCACCAGGGAACTGTGAGACAACTTCAAAACACTGAATATGTAAAATTGGAAGAAAGGAAGGCAGAGAAGGGTAGATAGAAAAAAATATTTGAAGAAATAATGGATGGAAAAATATCCCAATTTGATGGGAAATATAAACTTACAAATTCAAGAATCTAAATGAATCCCAAGCACAAGACACATAAAGAAAATTACACTAAGGTACATCAGAAACTGTTTAAAATCAGTGATAAAGAGAAATCTTAAAATCAACTAGATACTAAAAAAAGTCACGTGTGCAGAGAAACAAAGATAAGAATGATGATTTCTCTTTAGGAACAAGGTAAGGTAGAAGGACAATGGAGCAACATCTTTAAAGTACTAAAGGAACAACACCACAACTTGTCAGCACAGAATTATACAGCTAGCTTTCAAAAATGGAGGTAAAATAAAGACCATTCAGATAGATAAAAGCTAAAAGAAATCATCACCAGACTTTTATTACAGAAGAGATTGAAGGAATTCCTTTAACATGGAAAATGATACTTTTTTTTTTTTTTTGCAAGCCTCCTGGTAACCTCAAATCAAAAAAGCTACAACAGACATACATAAAGTAAAAAGAAATTAAAACACACTACCAGGGAAAATCACTTTTAACAAAGGAGACATGAAGGAAGACAGAGAGGACCACAAAACAACCAGGAATCAAATAACAACATGGCAGTAGTCAGTCCCTACCTATCAATAATAACATTGAATGTGAATGGACTAAACTCTCCAAAAGACATGAAGTGGTTGAATGAATAAAAAAGTAAGACCCAACTATGTGTTGTCTGCAAGAAACATACTTCACCTATAAAGACACACACAGACCGAAAATAAAGGGATGGAAAAAGATATTCCATGCAAATGGAAACCAAAAAAAGGGCAGGAGTAGCTATACTTCTATTAGATAAAATCAATTTCAAGAAAAAAAACCTATAAAAAAAGACACAGATTATATAATGACCATTATATAATGATAAAGGGGTCAATTCAACAAGAGAACATAACAATTCTAAGTATGTATATGCACTCAACACTGGAGCACCCAGATATATAAAGCAAATATCAGAGCTAAAGAGAAAGATAGACTCTAATAATCACTAGAGACCTCAGCACTCCACTTTCAGCACTAGACAGATCATCCAGACAGAAAATCACTCATGAAATATCTGATTTAACGTGTACTACAGACCAAATGGACCTAAGAGACATTTACAGAACATTTCAGCCAACAGCAGCAGAATTCACATTCTTCTCCTCAGCTCATGGATCATTCTCAAGGATAGACCACATTTTAAGCCATAAAACAAGTCTCAAAAAATATTGAAATCATACCAAGTATTTTCTCTAACCATAATGGAAAAAACTAGAAAATAACAAGAGGAATATTGAAATATTTACAAACACATGAAAACTAAAGAATATACTCTTGAATGACCAGTGGGTCAATGAAGAGATTCAAAAGAAAATTTAAAAATTTCTCAAAAAAATGAAAATAAAAACACAACGTATCAAAACCTATGGGATAAAATGAAAGCAGTAACAAGATGAAAGTTTATAGCAATAAGTACCTATGTCGAAAAAGTAGAAAAACATCAAATAAACAACCTAATGATGCATCTTAAAGAACTAGAAAAACAAAAGCAAACCAAACCCAAAATTAGAAGAAACAACAAACACCAGAGAAGAAATACATGAAATTGAAACAAAATATAAAACATCAAAACAAAATGTTGATGATCTTTTTGAAAAGATAAACAAAATAGAGACACCTTTAGTCAAACTAAGACAAAAAGAGAGAAGACCTAAATAAATACAATCAGAGATGAAAAAGGAGACATTACAACTGATACTGCAGAAATTCAAAGGATCATTAGAGACTACTATGAGCAGTTGCCAATAAATTGGAAAACCTAGAAGAACAGGATAAATTCCTAGATGCATACAACCTACCAAGACTGAATCAGGAAGAAATCCAAAACCTGAACAAACCAATAACAAGTAATGAGATGGAAGCAGTAATAAAAAGTCTCTCATTAAAGAAAAGCCCAAGACCTGATGGCTTCACTGGGGAATTCTACCAAGCATTCAAAGAAGAACTAATACCAATCCTACTTAAACTATTCCAAAAAATCAAGGAGGACAGGATATTACTGAATTTATTCTACAAGGGTTGTATCACCGTGATACCAAAACCAGACAAAGACACAACAAGAAAACTATAGGACAATATTTCTGATGACCATAGATGCCAAATCCTCAACAAAAAACTGAAGTCAACAACACATTATTCGTCATGATCAAGTGGGATTTATCCCAGGCATGCCAGTATGATTCAACATATGCCAATCAATTGTGATTCATCATATCAACAGAACAAAGGAAAAAAATCAAATCATTTCAACTGATGCTCTCAACAAACTGGGTATAGAAGGAATTTACCTCAACACAATTAAAGTAATGTATAACAGATCCACAGCTAGTATCACACTGACTAAGGAAAAACTGAAAGCCTTTCCTCTAAGAGCTGGAAGAAGATATGGGTGACCACTTTCACCACTGTTATTCGACAGAGTACTGGAAATTCTAGCTAGAGCAATAAGAGAAAGAAATAAAGGGCATCCAAATTGGAAAGGAAGATGTTAAATTATTCTTGTTTGCAGACTATATGACCTTATATCTAGAGAAACCTAAAGATTCCACCCAAAAACTGTTAGAACTGATAAACAATTCAGTAAAATTGCAAGATACAAAATCAACATACAAAAATCACTAGCATTTCTATATGCCAACAGTAAACAATCTGAAAAAGAAACCAACAAAGTAATCCCATTTATAATAGCTACAAATAAAATAAAATAAAATACTTAGGAATAAACTTAAGAAGTGAAAGATCTCTATAACAAAAACTATGAAGGCCGGGCGCGGTGGCTCACGCCTGTAATCCTAGCACTCTGGGAGGCCGAGGTGGGCGGATCGTTCTGAGCTCAGGAGTTCGAGACCAGCCTGAGCAAGAGCGAGACCCCATCTCTACCAAAAATAGAAAGAAAATTAATTGGACAGCTAAAAATATATATATAGAAAAAATCAGCCGGGCATGGTGGCGCATGCC